>MU186333.1:85736-106838 GCA_016904865.1 Pissodes strobi | reverse complement strand
TAGAGTTGACACAAAATACTTGTCACAGTTATTTCGGAACAGGTATCAAGGTGGAACAGTACATAACAGGTATCAATTATCTAAAGTACCAGTTCCAGCAATACTAGCTGTTATCAAGGAATTAGATACTTGATACTTCGGTATTCAAGAGTAAATGGATACGCAAATAGTAGGGTTAGCGTATGGCTCGGGCATCCATCCCGGACACCGGTGACTGTAACTGGCTCGGGTATTTCGGTTATTTCGATTCAATACGTATTCTTTCGCTGTAATGTTATGTTTTTACTTTTGACTCTCGATGTTATTTTTACGGAGAGCGCGTAACGCGTTCCAATGTAATCGAAGGCAGAATATTTATTAGGCGATAACATTTTAACTAAATTACAGATTAGTTAGTTGATTTTTGTATATATTTAAATTAATATATAGTTATATTATTTACAAAAAAAAACATGAATCAAATATGCCTTAATCGTTAGATTACTCTGATTAATGAAGAGAAATAAATAATAACAAGTTACGGATTGGTAGGTACCCATAGCATTTTCTGTGCCGGCTGACTTCGTATAAAGTTAGTACTGCTTTGCCTAACTTAAAAATAACTTTCTCAGAGAGCCCTTATTCTTATCTCGTTCTGTTTATATATGAAAAGAAGAAATGAATACCATTTTTTTTATCGTTTAAGCTATTTAAAAAGAACCATAAAACTTGATGACTAATAAGTGATCTGCCACACATTTATGACCTTTTCCCTTTCGGTATCTTCTTTTATTTCAGTATGGATTATGGATTTAGTTTAATTCGTTAACTGCAATAATTAGGTTGTTGTTTATTCGCATTCAATATTTTTGTTTGTTTTACAATAATTTTATATACACTTTATTTATTATTATTGGAGTAAAATCTTAAATAATATAATGCTGGAGAATAACACACGGTACAATACATTATTGCATCCAACATTTTTAGGATAGGTATAGATGCAAATAAAAAAAATAGTCAATTAAATAAAGCTTCATATCTTACTCTATTAATAATATTATTATTAAGCTGTGATATCTCTTTTTTCAACTATACCTATTGTTTACATTAACACAATATTACTCTTTTATTTTTGGGCATCCATATAATTTAAAATGTAATGCCATTTTCATTCGCTTTATCTTTGTCGGCAATCCCGACAATCTACCTAACAAAAACGTATCCTTCTTCGTCTAGTAGTATGTAAGTACCATATTACACGACACTTTATCATTTTGCTCAATATATTTAATACTCCTTAAATATATGTTTTGCTCAACGTATATCAAGATCAGCCATATCGCGAATACCGCCTAAGCAAATAAAATAACAGGTTAAAAAATAACAGTTATTTGGAACCGATATGTGCTTGGAACTGGAACGTATCGTCCCTGTTACTGAAAAATACTGGTTTATACCAAGTCTACTCTAATGAAACTCGTCGATTCATATTTTACTGTAGGTAAACTTTTTGTGACCTTCGATTGTTCGTCCGGAGTAGTAGGAATGTACCACTTATTATATTTGCAGCTGTCGATTTAAATTCTTAAAAGTTTATCGTTTTGTTAGGGAATATTCTCTGATATTTCTTGAACCACTTGATTTCAATGATTGTGACCTCCGCCGTCATGTTACCCTCATAATAAACGAGAACTCGGTCGTCTTAAAATTATTCCTTGTATCGAACCACTCGGCATGTTTCCACCCATCACTACTAGCTGATTTGACTAGCGTTTGATCTCGTAGAACGAGAAAGGCACATTGACAATCGAGAGTTCTTCCGAGATTCCCTTTGAAGGCGAGAAGAAGGTTTGCTAGTGCAGTCGTATAGAGACTACACATTTAGTTTGTGATTTAATTCAACCCATTTATTGGGGATATATTGTGGAATCTCTTGGTGTTTTGACACGACCGATTTTCGGGATCTACATACTGTACTGGTTAACCATTTTCTCTGGGTTTCATTATCTATTGCCTGTGAAGCGCGTGGACGCCATGGCGCTAACGGTTTTTTTCTATTATTTCTAGAGGCTTTCCACGTTCCTCAGATAAGACCGAGACCGTCGAATTTCCTTAGCCCTCACACACACTAATGAGGTATTTATTGCTACAGTTTTTTTTGCCTAAATTAATGATTTAATTGCTTTATCTGTGTTACCTTTTTTATGCATGGCCGCCATTTGCTTTGCGTCCCATATGTTATATTATCTACCCCATTTTATCAAATTCGAATTTTTATTTTAATGCAACTTTAATTTTGATCATATGGGGAAGTTTATATTTTCTTTTAGGGGTGATTCATCGTTATCTTTGTTATGTTCAACTTGTCTGTACCATAGTACCTCTTTTATTTGCTGATGGGCATTGCAAGTCCCTGGTTTTTTTTTCTGGTGGAATTTGTTTTATAAGGAAAATATATTTATGCAAGGCGGGCTAGGGTTTTTTTTATTAAAGTAAGGGAGCTTCGTCTAATGCGCACTGGGTTATTTCAGGGCCACCACTCTTACAAGCAGGCTAGAAGCAGGTTTTGCTTGAGAGCCAACATTTCAACTACCAGACTACACTAGAGCCAATCCTAATGCCGAGCTTTCGAGACCTCGGCTAGTTTTCCCTCAGAGCCAGTGCCCTAGCAGTACCAACATGTGCCCGGCACCTTTACCAGAGTTCGACGGATCTAAGTGGTATCGTACAGAAGCTTAAGTTTATTTACTCATTTTTTATCATTAATCGCTCTGATTTTTTTTTCTCTTTAATATAAATCAAGCACTAAAACAGCTTTAATAAATTTTATTCCTTTCATTCATTTATCAAGTAACATAACCGCTTTGAATTTTCTCTCTTTATAATATTAATCAAGCATTGATAGCCAACCTTTAATAGTTCTATTCTAATTTTATTCTTTCTATTCATTTATCGAGTCATTTGATTTAATTATTGTGGCCGTTCATTGCTACATATCATTATTGCTACATTTAAAATCAGTGCAGCTATTAGCGCACGCATACCTAGTTGTAAGTAGCTTAATTAACGTCAAAGTGATGACTTCGATCGATTCGTTGTAGTATTTAGTGCATTTAGTTGTAAGGCATACAGTACCGTTAACCACAGAATTGGTCTCGGTACAATCTCCATATTGTACTGTATATTTTATCAATTACTTTAATAGTCATTTGACATTATTTTGTCTTTAACTAACAATATTTCCATTTAACCTTTTCACTCCAGATGCTGTGTCTTCAAAAAAAAAAGAACTTAGTGCAAATATATTGTTCCTTAAATTATTTTAGATTGTGTTTTCTTTATTAGGTCTTGTTAAGGTTAAGATTTAATTTAATAAGCGGGCCTGTGTTTTCTTGTTTTCTTGTTAGGTTGAAATTAAGTACTTTTTTATTTAATACGTGGGCCTAGCCACCCTGCACAACACCAGCGTAGCTTTTTCAGTTTAGTTGAACCAGAACTGGTGGCGCTCTAATGACCTTACTACCGGGACCGAGCTTTGCAAGACGACTCTCCGGGGCTAGGTTTCTTTTTAATTAAAAATCTTTACTTTTGACTTTAATAAGAGAAAAACGTGTTGCACGCTTTTCTAACGCGTAATTGAAGGCATCACCTGTAAAGCTCTTGGCAAATATTGCGCATTTCTAACGGATTTAGGGTCCTTGCTACAAACCCTGGCAAATGGCCGGCTCGAAAAATCAACCAATGAGAAGCCAGATTATGAAATGCAGAACACCTGCTACTTTGAACAAACAATTTTAATTACGTACCTGTCTAGAAAAGTGCGGTAGCAATTAAAAGCTGAACACGAAACGAAAAAATCATATTAACAACAATAATCCAATTTTAATTATCAGAAATATCAAAAGGGCGGCATAATAAAATAGAGATTGGAATTTTAAAAACATGTAAAAACCATCGTTAATTGCCCATTAAAATTGGGGCCACGCAGCTGTTGTGAATTCCAGATTGAAAAGCGAAAACAAGCCTTGGAAGAGGGTATAGAACGAAAAAAATATCCTGCAGAAAACGCAGTCAAAAACGAGTATTCAAGTAGTATTCAGATAGTATTCTGATGATATTTCGGTAGCTAGTCGAGACGAGTGTTACTATGCCAAAAGGCAGTCCAAAAATAAATTAAACAAGAACAAAAGATTCTTAAAAACGCGAGTAATGGTGCCGAGTTAGTTAACGACTTACGGTCGCTGCTATGCTATGTCTATACGGGGTAGGAAAAAATAGTAAACTACAAGGAAACTCCGCAAATGAAGTCCGGGAAAACAATACGTGTTTTCAGTAGCGTGCAAATTTTTAGCATCACATCTACAGGCATTGAAGCGTAGGTTACGAGGCATGCGATAAGGACTAGAAAGTAAGTTGTGGATTTAATTAGCTTTAAGTATGTGTAACTAACGAATAGGTATAGATGTGCTCGAAAATTTTAATTGCAATTGTAAGAATAATTTTCTGAATTTGAATGGTATTAAAAAGGACTAAGTATTAGTGAAAAATTGCATTTTATTTACTCGTAGATATACTGTCTCGTTACCGAAGGAAAAGTTAAGTTATACAGAAATAAAGGAATGTTACGCTTAAATTAGGTTGCCATACAAACAAAACTAAGTATTGAATTGTATTTTTCTGCGGATTTAATGCCTTACTATAGAAGTAAAAGTTAAAATCTAGAGAAACATAAGAATGTTATCGCTTAATTTGGGTTGCCATCAAACAGAATTAAAGTTATAGCAAATTGAATTTTATCTTCTTAGGGATTTAATGTTTTAATACCGAATGGAATTTTTTAAAGTTTTAGAGAACGAAAACGGCTTACCTCAAGGTACAAGTTAAGTAATTATGCGACTTATTTCTGATTAATATGTCATAGCTTATAGTTTTGCGAACCTTTGAAGCCACTAGGTAATAACGAAAAATGCCCGGTACTTTCTTGGGTCAACCACAGGTTTAGTGAGAGAAATGCTCCCTTTTTAATTGTTTGCTCTCTTAAAAATTAAAAGCCCTAAATATTAAGTTGAAAAGAAAATGGTTTGACCCAAGAATTTTTTTTATTTAATTTATACAACTAAATTAAAGTACAAAAAAGTGGTATGCCAAAACTGGCTATATATTTGTAGTGTTTAGTGCATTTAGTTGCTATAATATACTAGCAGGAGGAAGAGGGTAGTTGCTCATGGTGTTTATATCATTTATTTTCATCGAAATAGGGCGCTAATATACTGTCATTGCGGACCTGGTGTTAGAAAATGAACCGGAGTTGAAGAAAAAGATGAAAACATAGTAAGTACGTAAAAGGGTGAAATCGACGTTCATTACCCTATAGAGTGCTCCTAGCTTTTGGGTTGTTGCTGAGGTAACCCGCCTATTTAAAATATAATTTCATTAGACTTAAAGAAAGAAAAAGAGAAAAACAAGTCATAAATTGAAGTCGGGTTTTGCGAGGTTTTTTGGAGGAAATCTGAAAAGCGTATCACTCGAGAACGGGGATAGATAGTCTGAAACCGGCGCAGTGAACAGTTTATGTTGTGAATGGTTCTTATAATATTGTTATTTACATAATTTGTACAAGTATTTCTTTAATTCTCATGGATAATTCATATTTGATGGCCTAACCTAACATGTGTACATATTTAATGAAATCATTTTATGCTGTGAACAACACTGCCTTAAATGAAAACAGAAAATGTATTATTTGCTGTCTTTTCGTGCTAGGATTTTAATTTTAGTTTAACTGAGAGTGTACGCAAGAGCCTTGATGAATCTATGCTAACCATTTCCTACCTTGACGGGAGAATATCCTAGTTATAAATGTAATGATCATTCTAGAGATATTGGCCCAAATTGCAACTAAATAGCTGGGTAGCCTCCGTATTCCAGGACCTCAGTACCCGCCAGCGGCGTCTGACTAACTAACAACAACTCCTTCAGTTTTAAATGTCTTGTTACAAGTGTGGAACTACAAATTGTGGTACGGGAGACAGTAATTTAATTTTTATTATACTAATAAAGGTTATACAGCATAATTCGGTTTAGGAATTTAGATTGAGGATTTCTCTGCCGTACTCTTTCCCCTCGTAAATTTCAAGCTGAGTCCGGCAAGTTTTTCTCTAATAATTTGACACGTTTTCTCTAATAAATCAGGTGTGTTAGGAATATGTGGTTTAATTTACATGGCGCACCTTTCCCTCAAATTTCCCTAATTGTGTTTCGTCGAAGCGCATTCGGGGTAAGTGAAGTTGTGCAAGATATAATAATAACACAACGTAGGGATTGGTTTTGTTTTTAATCTATTTTGACGGTGATTGGCAAATTAAAGACAAAGAACATCTTTACTTATCTCATTCAACTATGTTGAACAGGCCCGGGTTGGATATACTACACTGCCTTGGCGATTTTGGTGACGTGATGATGTCCAGCAAGCTTATGGATGAGGCCAGTGTCAGTGTTTGTCCTGCCATTGATAAGTCAGGTCCTGCGTTGCTTGCTTTTTTTGAGAAGACAGCTGCTTGAGTCTTTCCTGCTTTAAACTGGACATTGTTTTGCTCACCCCATTCCACGAAGACGTTCATGATGATAGCAATCTGATTCTCTCGCTCGCGTTGAGAACGAGCAGCGCTCATTGGAGTCCGTGACTTTAATGAGGATATAACAGGGCTGTCGTCTGCAAAACAGTAATAGAATTGTTTGTTCTGTCTAAGAGACCGTTAATATAGAGCAGGAACAGTATGGGAGATGATATAAACCCTTGAGGAACTCTGGCATTAATTTTAAATTCCTTCGAGAGATGTCCATCCATACCAACTCGGATGCTTCGATCCCTTAAGAAATCGAAAAGCTGTAGAAGCAGTGCTGGTGGTAGTCCGTACGCTGTCATTTTGCTTAACAATCCGTCATGCCGCACTCTATCAAATGCTTTGGATATGTCGAGAGCCACTGCACGAGATTCGCCGTAGCTCTCGCTGGCCTTGGTCCACAGGTAGGTCACGTAAGTCAGAAGATCTCCTGCTGATCTATGCTTGCGGAAGCCATACTGGCGATCGCTTATGATGCCTGCCGATTCGAGATGTTTCGTTGATCAGTTTCTCCATGACACTGGACATGATGGGAACTAAGCCAATTGGACGGTAGTGATTTGGAATCGTTTTTTTTTACCTTTCTTCGGGATTGGTTGCACATGAGCGCATTTCCAGCTAAAAGGAACGCATGCAGTTCTGTATAATACTAGCTGTTAGTTCAGCAGCACATTTCTTAAGCAGTAATGCGTGAGCACTGAGGAATTCACTCTCGGGATAATTAAGGGAGTATTTCCTTGGGGATCTAAGGTAGAATTTGATGCAAACGTTTCGGCAAGAATGTTTGCTTTTTCTTTGGCCGTTTCCGCTATTGAGCCATCATCTTTGGTCAGTGATGGGATGGACGTTTTTGAGAAACCCTGATTGGCAGCTTTGGCAACTGACCAAAAGGATCTTGATCTGTATTACACATACAATATCTTTAACAGGAAAATATAGTTTCATAATTAACCAATACATATAGGATGTCTCCTTAACATAAAATTATTCAGCCCCATTTGCGTAAGTATCAGGAACAAGTTTAAGATCCTGTCACAGAATTTCATTACTCTTAGATAATCAGGTGGTAAGAAAACTTAAGAGGAAAGCCACACTCAGCATAAACCAGAATCAAAATAAAGTGTGAAGCGTCCATAGGCAGCAACTTGCAAAATCAAAACCTGAAGTTTGTAATATTATTCAGCTCTTCTTAATCAATATAGCCACTTCTATCGCTAGATTGTTAGACTAATGTAATTCAAAACATACCGAATAAAAACAATTACCTGTATCTGTTGAGGGTTTATACTAGGATGTAAAGCGATATTTCCCGGCATCAGGAGCTGCCCTTGCGTGTTGTACAGCTGTTGCAAATACATAGGGTTTTGTGTTGGCTGCTGAATCACTTGCACCCTTCCATGACCCCAATCAACCTAAAGAAAAACCAATCGCAAATGTTAATTTTTACATCTTATTATGTCAACTTATAAATCGAAAATAAGAAGAAAATATATGATGTAGGCAATTATTAGAAATTAAAATAATTAACTGTAATTTAATAAGATAAAGGAATACTACCCTTTTGGGCAAAAATTACTGTATCTACTTATTGTGTCTAGAAATGGATTTAAAAATAAATAGTTTGAAAATTTAGGCTATACATTTTTCTACACGCCTAAAATTGAAGAAATTCAATAATTGATGCATTTCATGATTACTGCGAGGAGATCAACAAGCCAAAGTAATGAATTTGAATATTTCAGCAAAATGGTAAATACCTAATTCTAGAGATGGAAAGCTAAAAAGTTAGGGTACATATTCAAGATTCTCTACTAGTTTTTTGTCTCAGATATTTGCAATATAATTTTATATTAATTTATTGACAAACAAATTAACATGCATGTTAGGGATTTGCAGAGGCTATACGGTTTATCAGTGATATATTTTACCTTTACTTGAAATACTGCATCTTAATTTACATTCAGTATTTTAAAGGTGCGATTTTTATATCACCGTAACATAATATATTCTTTTTAAGTATCAGATTTATAAAGCATCCTTACAAATCAAATTCCTACCTGTTGAGGATGGGCAGTCTGCTGGCTCTGCTGCAGAGGCGACATGGTGGTAATCGTAGTACTACCACTATGAGCGGTGGCCTGCAGCACCTGCCCTCCTTGCGTCTGTATCTGAACTTGCTGTCCCTGCTGAGCAACTTGTTGCTGGTGCATCGGGGCAGAATGTTGAGCCTGCTGAGGTGGGCCCATATTAGTTGTAGCTTGGATGCATTGTTGCCCTGAAATATGAAGTCAGATAAATATAAGATTCCCTAAATCTTCCGCAATCAAGCTTTATTGCAGCTACAATTCTCTGTCCGTTTTACGCACAAGACCGGCGCAAGTAACAATCTAGTTATGTTAAGCCGGAAAAAGCAACATCTGCTAAAAAATCCGAGTGAGTCTACATTTTGTTTACACCTTTATTTTAACTTTGGAAGCAATGTCTAAAAAGTCCCCATCAATATCGCGCTTACGTTTTTAGTTACTCAAGGTCAAAAGTTATAAAAATCTTATTTTCTCAAATATCTCGGTTTTCGTGAGGCGTATGACTTTTTGCGTAGTTATGAAAAATGAAGAACAAGAAATTCGCTACAAAAAAGGTTATATAAGTCTTTTCCGTACAACCAACGATTTATTAAATATCACAGGGAACTTGCATAGTTACAGGCGATCAGCCACTATGTATGAGAGCTGGTGAAATTTGCTGCTTCTTTAGCTGGATCAGATACGTCAAAAGTTATACTAGATTTGGATGGGGTTTCCATATGCTTTTATCATTCCTTAGATGTATTGGATACATAATGGCTGGAAGTGGTCTCAAGGAAGCTCTTAAATCTGTTGAGAAAATGTTGAGTGGTAACGCTTTTGCACGAGCTTTCAGAGGTCACATGTCCTTGTCGCCTTATCGAGTATTATTTATCAAGGAAAACAAAATGAAAAATGTGAAAAAGACGTTCTGAATGTTGAAAATATATTAACTGGAGAAGTATCGTATGAAAATGTAGATGAAAATCTCGGTGTTTTAAAATCACTAAGGGAACACTTCACTGACAAATTAAATTAAATGAAAGTCAAGGTCCTACGTCACAAGTATGGGCATAATACATTGATATGGTATGTATAGCAAAAGGGTTCATCCGAGCTGAGAGATTAGGAATCTGAACTGGTCATCTAAACGCCACGAAGAAAATGCTTCCTTCCTTATTTCTTGCTGCAGGGCATTTCTTATACTTAAAGATCAATTCTACCTGCAAGATATCCTAGAGTTACAAAATAATATAAACCAGCAGACATTTGAGATATTTTCTAGTGGATTTTTCGCGATTCGACGGTCAAACAATTTCAACTGCGTAACCTGAAGCGACATGATAATAGAACAAACCTTAATAAAATCTATGAAATCTGAGGGAGGTGTCTCCAGAGGAGGAAGTACACGAGAAAGTGTAATGTGTAAATAGATATGCGTCATGCATGAAATGAATTCGGTCTGCGAAGAAATTGAAAAATTTTGTCATGTATTCCTACACCGCTGATCAACATGTTAATACAAGGGACTCAAGCATTAAGAGACATAATGCAGAAGTAAAAAAATTGGTTGACTGATTTCTTTCTTATATAGTCATTTTCCAAAAATTCAACTAATATCGCTTGCTCCAGACGTCATCGATACTGAAAATATAAACTGTTACTATGCATACGAAATTGGCCTTTGGTCAGTGCAAAATATCGTTGGGCTAAAATTTAGTGAATTAAAATTTAAACGTGCAAACAGGGTCCTTCCGCTTTTGTCAGTCAATAGCTCTATTAAAGCATAGCATAGCATAGCATATTTATTATTACAAAATTTACACATTAATGAATCACTAATCCTAGGTTAAGTATACCAGAGTAGCTACTAGCTAAACATTTTGAACTGTTGTTTCGCCTGGTGCTGCTGCAGCACCGTGGCCAACAGTTTGGCACCCCTATGGGGTTGATCTTATTACCTACTTAAATCTAGGGTTCGTGGTACTGCTGTCTGTTCGAACATTATTTGGGTAGCGCCGTCAATGTCGTTACCACTTGAGAATTAGCGAAAGCTAGGATCGAAGTTGTGTTGCATTATTTAGTAATTTATGTTAGTACCCGGTGGAAATGCAGGGAAAGAAATAAAGAAAAGCCCTGTTTAAATGCTCTATAAGAGCAGGAGTTCATAAGTTAAATGACACACGACAATAATTAGAGCTAACATATACCACTTAGAAGAGAAGACTTAATGAATTAAGTCTATTCCAGTGTGGAGGCAATGATATCAAGGTTCACAGTTCGAGCCCCCGCGGTATCGACTGCGGAGACATGGATGCTTCAGTAGGTAGAAATCAAGTGAGCTAAATGTGGCGGTATTTGCGCATTTATAGGTCGGGAAAGTCGTTAAGCAAGCCACGCCCCCATGTTCGGACACGGGTTGTTGGTTGGTAAGCCGCGGCTTACTCGCGGTTTCCCGCTGGTCGGCTTTTGCGCTCCTGTTATATCGAACTTTTTAAATTATGCGATTTTACTTTTAAAAGTTGTTGGAATGGTCATTTTAGGGTGGTTTATTGTAGTGACTCTATTCCTGAGGGGAATAGAGTCATGGCGGCATAAGTTGCTTGTAGCGGCGTGCGGCGTTCGGCGTTGTGTCGAGCATCGGCGATGTGTGCTGTCAGAGTCGATCCGCGGATCTGCCTTTCGAAAAACCTACATGCATGGTTATCGATGTATTCATCGACGGTTTCGATTCTAGCCCATGCATAAAGGTCCTCCTTTCTGGCTCGATCCCTTAGGGTAAGAGAAAAAGCTGCCCTTAGGTAGCTGTTTTGGAGAACCTGCAGCTTCTTTTTGTGACACTTTGCCGCCGAACACCACACTGGGGCACCATACATCAAGGCTGGTCTTATGACTGAGCGATATAATACGAGTTTATTCGCAGGACTTAAGTAGGATCTTCCTGCTATCAGAAGTCCTAGTCCCTTCTTTATCCCTTCATTCTTTCCAACGATTGCCTCGATGTGCTTACTAAAATTCAGCTTACTATCGAGGGTTAGGCCAAGATACTTTACCCTGTCTTTAGGGTAGATTGCTGTGTTGCCTATTAAAATGGGAGTAATAGCGATGTCTTTTCTTTTCCGGAAGATTATGATTAATTCCGAAATTTGACGAAAACCTGAAAGAATATATGCAGTACGAGTTAAGTCCTTATCCTACAGCACTTTTTGATAATGCAGGCATACGGAAAACTCCTAAATCATATGCCCTATAAATACTTCGACCCTCCGTGTAATGAAATATCTGCTGATAACGTTGCTTACGTAATTGATGGTGGATTCCTGCTGTACAGTGTAATATGGCAAAATACATGATACTTTTCAGTGTATTCTCAAAAAAAGTAAACACCGCAGAACCTGACTTATCAATGACAGGACAAAACACTGACTCTGGCCTCTTACTGCTCTATAAGGCCCAGATACAATCATCTCTGGAATACTGTTTTCATGTGTGGAGCTCGGCACCCAAACACTCGCCAAGATGTTAGACTCCATACAACGGGGAGCAGTCCGTCTTGTGGATGACCCAGAGTCGACTAAAGATCTTGATAGAGCATCGGAGAAAAGTGGCGATTGAGAATCGGAGAAAAGCGGCGGACCTATCTCTTTACTATCGATATTACTACGGAAGGTGTTCGAACGAGCTGGCACTTATGATTCCACCCAGAGTTATGCCAAATATAAACATCCGTCAGGCACAAGCTGCTCATCAACATACGATTAAGTTGCGAACACCTAGGACGTCGCTGTTTCGGGACTCCTTTGTCTGGAGGACTGCCTCGCTCTGGAATGGACTTCCGAGTAACGTTTTTCCCGAAAACTACAACCTACAGCGCTTCAAGTCCAACAAGACCCTGCACGCACCCCGCCCGTTGAGTGGTGTAGGAGTTTCCTTTTGTAAATGTCAAAAGATGTATTGATTATCTACAAAAACATTTCGACTCTGACATAACGGTGGATACAGTGACAATAGCATGAATATAAAAGCAATGAAACAACTTCGACGAACTGCTTGAATTTCGGGATCCGTAGAGGTAATTTTTGACGATGCAATGCAAGTGACATTTAGCAAAGAAAAATTCCTATTCAATCGCTCAAATAAAACTAGATTAGTAGGTATCAATTATCATATTATCCATCTGATTTATGTACAAACCACAAGTTTTCAACATAGCTGTGAAACAAGCTAGAGACGACGCCAACGTTTTAATAGTAGAGATGACCCTTGAAAAATCACAACACAACATCACTATTATCGTTGGAGAAGATGTAGATCTATTAGTTCTTCTAATAGGACGTGCTCTTTCAAAACAAGATGTTTTCTTCCTTAAACCAGGGAGAGACAAATTAAAAAATCAGAAACATACTCTTCTTGTAACCTAAGTAAGTTTCCTAGTTGTAAGAAGCATATGTTGCTAATACACGCTATTACTGGCTATGACACAACGTCTTCACTTTTTATTAAAGGAAAAATAAAAGTTTTTAAAAGGTTCGAGAGGCTCTCCAAGTTGCATCAATTTGAGGAAGTTTTTCAACAAAAAAATTGTACAATAGCAGAAGCTACTATAACAGAATTATCCATTGAAAACTATCGATACATGACATTTCGACTTAATACCGTAGTGAAATTATCGTCACTTCCACTTACTGCCGCAGCTGCAGGCCAACATCTAAGTCAAGTGTATCAAGTACAGAATTGGCTTGGTAATGATTTAAATCCTGAACAATGGGGATGGACGATAAATAATAATATTTTGGTGCCCCTTAAGACGATATTACCACCTGCATCAGATTATACTATTTTTTGCAACTGCACTAAAGGATGTAACGCAATGTGCGGATGCAGAAAAGTTGGGATTGGAAATACCACAAGAATAGTTATTTATTATTCTTTTGGAAATACTATGTGGCCATTGTCACAGTCAGTCACATCTCAAACCATGAATTTGATCCCGCTGACCTCTTGACAAAACATATAACAGAACAAAAGGAACATGTTGGGGAAGACGGCGAGAATCTGGAGTGGGGAACAAAGCACGAAAACTTGGAGAAGATGACAGAGGAGGAAGACGTGCAAGAGGGAACAGATTACGAGAATCAGGATGAGCTGTAGAAGCCACTAAGACAGACAAAAGATGCGAAAGAGCTGTTCGTAGGAAACAGCAAGCCTACAAGTACTGGCAGTAAAATCAGACCACTGAAATTCGCAAATATTTTTGTTTTCATCGCACTCTACCTTGGACGTCCCCCAAGGCAAGGCTCTTCCCACCATATCGAACATCAACACTACCATGGCAGAAGTCAAGTTTCATCACCGTGATATTCGTAAAATCCTTAAAGAACTAGATGCGTAAAAGGCATCAGGACTGGAGGAAATACCTGCCAACGTGTTAAAGAATTGCGTCAACGAACTAACACCTGTTTTATCCGGACTATCTTACCGAACAGGGATTTACCCATCTTCTTGGAAAGTCGCTCGAGTGCAACCTGTTCCAAAAAAAGGCAAGAAGACCACGCCTTCAAACTATCGCCCAAGTGCCTTGCTTCCAATAATGTCCAAAGTCATGAAACGTGTAATCAGCAACTACTCAAGTACCTTTAAAACAACAGAATAATCAGCGATAACCAATACGGCTTTCGACAGGAGATATATAGAGTGACATATCATATATGGAGTAGAGCAATTGAGAAATACGAGCGATTGCGGTGGATATTTGAAAGTCATTCGACAGAGTTTGGCATGATAGATTGCTCAACAAACTGCCGTCCTTTGAACTGCCAGCTCTCTCTGCAGCTCGCTTGCCAGTTTCCTTAAAAACCGATCTCTGCACGTTACAGTTGATGGACACATCTCTGACACATTCACCATTAAGGCGGGCTTGCCTTAGGGCGCAATACTTTTACCAACTCTGTTCCTCATCTATATTAATGACCTGCGAACTGAAATGAATAATCCTGTTTACAGTTTTGCAGATGACAGGACCCTTGTCTCCCAATTTAGATAAGAAAAACCTTTACCAGCAACTGAGACTTATCACCGCAGATAGGAGCAGATTACAGCAATTAATCAAGACCTGGAGAAAGTTCAAACTTGGGGTGTCAGAGATTTGGTCCCTTTCAATGCAGCAAAGACACGAGCAGCCACGTTTACCAAGAGGGCCAATACGGCGGCACCGCGCCGGGCCCTGACATCATTATGGCAGGATCAAACATTCCTTCATCCTAGCAAATCGGACTACTGGGTGTCTCGGTCAGCAGGAATATGTTCTGGCATGAACACGTTGCTAACATCGCAAAATCAGTCTCCCAGAAGCTTAGTGCGCTATTTCGCAACAAAAAACTGTATACATCGCAAGTTACTCTTGCTCTACAAGACGCAAATAAGACCTTACTTAGAATATTGCTCACATCTGGGGTGCCACACCAAAGCACACCCTAAAGCTGCTGGATTCCATTCAGATGAGAACTGTGGATCTCGTCGTCGACCCGGAGTTGATCCGGAATCTGGATAGTCTGGAACACCGCAGGCATGGGGCCGAGATGCCTCTGTTTTACAGATACTTTCACAGCAGATATTCCCAAGATTTGGCCCGCCTCATCCCGCCCCTGGCAACACCCGTCAGACAGAAGGCAAGAGCGCACCAGTTCGTCGTACAACTGGAAACAGCTAGAATATCGCTTTACATGAACTCCCTTGTCTGGCGCACTACATCACTGTGAAACTCACTCCCTGGACATCTGTTTCTCTCTAATAATTAATTATTACAACCTACAACTATTCAAGAACCGTGTAAATCAGCATCTTCGCACACACACACACCATTCGTCAAGCGTCATAGGATCTCCCTTTAGTGTGTGTGCGACTGCCATGGATTAGGCCTAATGAGGAAACCATGGAAAAAACGCGCCATGCATCCTACCTACCTCTGAGATGGGGTGAAAATTAATGCACCGCTACCCTGTGTTTTCCTGGCGTATATTGGTTTCACGTAAAATATGTATATAAAATTTTTTCAAGATAATTTTTTAATCTATATTTTCTTTCATAACTAATAAAATTATAGGATATGCAGGAAACAAAACATTTGAGAAAAACCAATGACAGTTGACCTTGAATAACTTGAAACGCAAACAAGGTACCGGTGGGGACTTTTAAAGCATTATTAGTATAATAAAAGTAAAAGTGTATGCAAAGTTTCCACTCACTTGAATTTGTTTAATACATGAATCATTATAGGACTGCACTAGTAAGAGATATGGTGGAATTTTCACTCTGCACAAAATTTTCAAGATAGGTGTTATCACTGGTCGCTATTTGTTTATTGTAAGGTGTTTGTTCTCGGTGACTTTTGAGTTTTCGTTTTGAGAGTTTGAGTTTAGTATTTATTATTTATGTGTAAGTAATATCAGTACCTTAGCAGCCAATCTAAAGACTGATTATTTCATTAATTAATTATTTTGAGAGAAGGTAATAATGAAGGTTCTTTTTACCACGGACAGGTAAATAAGGTAGGTTTAGGTTTAGGTTTTTATGGCGAGTTTATACAGACAAATAACGTTATATATAAATCAAATGAGAATAAAATAAGAGGTGAATGCACATTCTTGCTATAACACGTTCATACAGATCAAAAACAGTAAATTAAACTAGAGATGGATATTTTCTAAATCAGAAAATATCTGATTTTGCCACTAAATAATCTGATCGCCAATGGTGAGAATTAGCGTTGTTATTGCTTGAGCTTTTGGCGTTTGGTAAGTATTTAGGTACTTATGATCTTGACGGTTGCTGCACATCATATTTAATATATTGCTCACGAAATTCAAACGTCAAACACGTAGGTTATGTTTGGCACTGACAGCTACACGGGCGGGCATGATTTCGTATCGGATCTCCTTATTTATTATCTTTATTTTATTTTATGGATAAACGAATTCAAATTCGTATTTCCTATCTATTCTTATCGTAACCCTGTTAAATTAAAATTCATCTTAATTTTATCGGCAAGACGAAAGGTTTGACGATGTTACGTGACTTCTAACATGGCGGCGGCTACGATGTGCATTCCCCTTTATATATCCCAGACTATAAATAATGACAAAATTCTACCTTGAGCATTAACAGTTACTTGCTGAAGATGAGGGCTCTGCGCTTGGACTAGTTGTTGTTGTTGTTGTTGTTGTTGTTGTTGCTGCTGCTGCTGTTGCTGTAACTGCTGGAATTGCTGCTGTTGATCTTGTTGCTGTTGAACTTGCTGATTTTGTTGCTGTTGCTGTTGCTGCACGGCCTGAGCATTTGCGTCGACCATTTGTTGCTGAAAAAAAAAATTATTTTGACAAAGTGCTTATGTGTCTACCTATTTTCTGCAAGTTTTAATAATACTCCTTTCGTGGCAAAAGCACTTTGAAATCTCTCTTCGTTTTTGAGCTAAAAGGTGAAATTTAATATTTGAAATTCGGGCACTCCTCGTATAGCAGCTGTCTAAGAACCTATCGAATAAGGAAAAAAAGGATTCTTATAAAGTTTTTTTGCTTAGAAATCACTCTTTTTACGGTACCGTTTATATGTATATGACCCAACCTTATGATTTTTTAATACGTCATCCTTTTATTTGTATTTTATGTCGTTAAATTGCACTAATTTTTTTTCGTCATAATTAATATTAGGTATCGATGTACAGTTGATCTTTACGAGGCAACAAAACGATAATTCATCTTCGTTTAGTTTTTACACATATATACTCACATAGCTACAAACCTACAGGTACATGCACCTTTATATGCGATATAACGAGCATAACACAGCAAAAGGGATGACAAGACTGAACAAAACACAACAGTAAATACACACATTAAACCACAACCTTCTAAAGCTAATAGAAGAATAAACACGGAATGATAATATTGAAAAATGCCAGGATAGAGTAGGTATGTTGGAGCATCCTAGCTGAAGAGTCTAGGAAGACATGGTATACATATCCGATATGGGGCAGCGCCGGGTAATCAAATCAAAGATGGCGAAGCGGTTGACGTGACCGAAGAAATACCAAGGGAATCGCAAAGCTTCACCGAGATTCTACCACAATAACAGCAGAAACGGGCTAGACTTAAAGAAAAATCAAGAACAAGAAAAGAAGTTCCGCCCCCAAAAAAAATCGTGAGCCAAGGGAAGTAGCTAAGGAGCAGCAATGAGTGATAAGGAAAGCTACAGCACAACTTCCCAAACGCCCGGACAGGGGAATAAAAGGGAAGCACCAGCAATGAAAAGGTCTTAATCCAATAAGTACCAGCTAACTGCTCTAGGAATATTCCGGGCAATGAGTACGTTAGGTAGAGTGGAATGTCGCCAATAAGGGACTGGAACCAATTCTAGACCTCACTAGGAAGCAAGTTACCATGGTCCTAAATGACAGTGAAAACAAAAAGCCAAGAAACATATGATGTAGTGCCCCGAAATGTAAACAGAACATATTTTTCTATGGCAGTGGCACACACCCTAGAGGTAGATCCTATCGCACTCGACGACGGAGTGTGTGCGAAGATGTTGATTGACGCGGTTCTTGAATAGTTGTAGGTTGTAATGAGAGGGAAACAAATATGAAACAAATGTCCTGGGAGTGAGTTCCACAGTGATGTAATGCGCTAGACAAAGAAGTTCTTGTAAAGCGGCATTCTAGGTGCTTCCAGTTGTACGATGAACGGGTGCGCTCTTGCCATCTGTCGTGACCATCTGACAGGCGTTGCTGGAGGCGGCGTGATGCGGTCCAAATCCTGGGACTTTTTGCCGTGAATATATCTGTCAAACAAGAACATCTCGGCCACATGTCTGTGGTGTTCCAGACTATCCAGATCCCGGGTCAACTCCGGTCTTCGACGAGACGCACAGCTCTCTTCTGAATAGAATATAGCAGCTTTAAGGTGTGTTTAGGTGCGGCACCACAGATGTGTGAGCAATATTCTAAGCACGATCTTATTTGCGCTTTGTGGAGCAACAGCAGCTGCTGCGGTGTATACAGTTTTTTGTTGCGAAATAGTGCACCAAGCTCTGCGAGGCTGATTTTGCGATGTTAGCAACGTCGTCATGCCAGGATATATTTCTGTTTTCCGAGATACCCAATAGTCCAATTGACGAGGATGAAGAAATGATCGATCCTGCCATAATGATGTCAGGGCCCGCGCGCCGTATTGGCTTTCTTGGTAGACGTGGCTGCTTGGGTTTTTAATGCTCTGAACTAGACCAAACTCCTGTCGCCCCAACTTCGAACTTTCCCCAGATCTTGATGATTAATTGTTGTGATCTGCTTGTGTCTGCGGTGATAAGTCCCAGTCGTTGGTTGGTTTTTGATTTAAAATGGAAGTCAAGGGTACTTCTGCGGAACTGTAAACAGGACTATTGGTTTCTGCCAGCAGGTCATTAATATAGATGAGGAACAGAGATGGTGAAAATGATGCACCCCGAGTCACTCCAGCATTAATAGTTAATGTGTCTGACATGTGTCCATCAACTGCAAGCCAGCTGCCGAGAGACGCTGGCAGTCCGAAGGACGGCAGTTTGTTGAGCAATCCGTCATACTAAACTCTATCATATGCCTTCAAAATATCCAACGCAATCACCCGAGATTCTCCGTAGTTCTCAATTGCCCTACTCCATATATGAGTGACATAGGCCAATGTATCTTCTGTCGTCTTCTGTTTGCGGAAGCCGTATTGGTTATCGCTAATTATTCTGTTAGTCTCGAGGTACTTGAGTAGTTGCTGATTGACTACACGTTTCATGACTCTGGAGAAAATTGGAAGCAAGGCAATTGGGCGATAGTTTGAAGGCATGGATTTTTTACCTTTTTTGTAACAGGTAACAGGTTGTACTCGAGCAATTTTCCAAGAAGATGGGTAAATCCCCTTTCGGTAAGACAGAAAAAGTCTGATAAAAATGGGTGCAGTTCTTTAACACGATGGCAGGTATTCTATCCGGTCCTGATGCATTTTGCGTTACTTTAAGGATTTTACGAATAACACAGTGATGAAACTTAACTTCTGCCATATGATCAATACTGCGCTGCCAGTATTGATGATGGATATGGTGAGCTTGCCTTGGGGAGCGCTTAGGGTAGAGTGCGATGAAAACATATCGGTGAGCATGTTTGTTGTTTCTTTAGCTGTGACGCCGCGTTCGTCTATCAAAGGTGGAAGAGACGATTTTGTAAATTTATTACTTTCCGCCTTTGCTACCGACCAGAAATTTTTGGGGCATTGCAAACGCTAAAGTCCTTTAATTGTGTTTGTCTTTAGTTTCGTCGATGACACGTTTGCATTCATTTCTTGCTTCGGTAAAATAACTGCGATTTTCAGCAGTCTGATTTTGTTGCCAGTACTTGTAGGCTTGCTGTTTTTTATCTACAGCTCTTTCGCATCTGCTGTCAAACGAGGGCTGTCCTTTTGACGGTAACTTGCTGGACTTTGAGATGTATGCTTCTATTCCTGAGGAGATTACCTGCGTAATATCTTGGCAACAGACTGACGGATCGTCAGTGCTAAAGCAGATGTCGGGCCAAGAAAAATCTAGGTAGAATTCTCTTCGATCCTCCCAGTTTGCACGATTGTAATGCCAGATTTTACGAGGTAATGATGGATTCTTCTGTAGGAGTGATGTTGTGGAGGTCACAATCCTCAATAGCTTACAGGCGTTTAAGAACATGGTATTTCACCGGGATCTGAAGGGGACTAGGAAGAGTCTTTACACCTTCTAGCAAAATGTGAAGCTTATGGATGCCTCAGATATAATATCTTGGTCACTGCAAGGGAACAATTCCATTAGTTCAACTGAGCCAAATCCCTGAGCTTTATTAGAGGCCCAGCCAGGATCCAGAGGGATTAGGGCTTGTAACAAGAGCCTTTCTATGCTTGCTAGTTTAGGGAAGAGATGCAGGTAGGCCTACCAGGAAACTGTGAAACTACCATATCAAACGTATTATATTTTTTAAAATTACATTGCCACAAATAAATATAGCAATCATCGGCAAAAATAGTACACTCTAACATAACATAAAACAAGATGCTTCGTAAAAACACGTACGTTTTTGACATATCTAAACTTAAAAAACTTGATATATCCAAACTTAAAAAACTTCTAGCATCAATGAATTCTACTCAAAAAAATCAAATTATGGATCGGTTTCTATCTTTTCGGCAGCTGAGATACAAGAATGCGTGAAAGGTGCAAAATTTAAATTTTACCTTGAAGCTTGAAGTTATTTAAATTATGCATGTAACATCTTAAGGTTCTCAAAGAAGTATCACAGTACTCCGAAAACGGCTTCTCCACTAATAATCGAATACCCCTATTAGAAGGAAAGGAGTACAGATCTTTTATTGGTTATTATTATTCTCCTAGTAAAC
>MU186333.1:24234-70736 GCA_016904865.1 Pissodes strobi | reverse complement strand
AAAGGAGTACAGATCTTTTATTGGTTATTATTATTCTCCTAGTAAACCAAGAGTTTATGAACAGTGTCGCTTGAGGTTCAGGTCACACAGAGTAAAATTCTAAACTGTTCATTAGGAAGCAATGTTTTGTACTTTAGTAGGTATTTTAAACGCCTCATTAACCTCATTTTTAGATTCTGATACCAAAAAGTTATGTTTAGTTTGATTCTATAAAATTGCAGTAAATTATACGCGCTCATTGCCCTAAAACAGGAACTTTTATTGATTATTTTCCTCATAATATGTACAAAAGTAAAGGAAACTATTTAAAATATTAGCGACTATTTACCCGCTAACCGGGCTAAATATTCGCGAACATTTCCCGGCAGGAGGCGGTCGTATTAATTTTTTTTTGCGTCTAAAGTTTGATGTAATTTTTTGCCGTCAATTTAAAACTTATGAAAAATGGAACGTTTTGGAACGTACTCATTAGAAAATATAAGACAAAATTTTGAGAAAAGCGCGTCAAGTTTTCTCAAATTAATGTTTTGGTATCATAAAACCTTGTAATAATTAGGCAGCGAAATGTAAAGTTGATTGAAACCAAACCTTACCGATCTATGCCAAAATATACCACAAAAACATCAATATAAATTGCCTTTTTACGAAATAATCCCTAGTTTCCACATGCATGGCAAGGCAGCCTATTTTGTTCTGTGTTTTTGAGCTTAGCACGCGCCTAAAAAAGCTTGGCTAACGGAACATAAAAACCAAATTCAATTATTTCGCCCTAGACAACCTCTCATACAACATTAGAAAACATCCATATTTGCTTAACTACGCCACTGAATACGATTGTCTAGCTAGGAAGTTAGGGCCCTACCTGCTTATTGATGTCTGCCATGGCTGCCGACATGCTTGCGTCTACGCTCTGCTTGATAAATTCGTGTCCTCTGTCCAAGTTCAGCAACGTGTTTGCAACGTCATACTTGCAATCGTCGGCGGTAATATCGTGGATACCTGCTTTTTGGGCGAGGGTTTCTAAGCACTGGAGGGAACGAGAGCCTGCAATAAAACGTCGTTCGATTTTATTGTGAATTGTGATGTTACCAATGTTAATAAAACGACAGTACGTATCATAAAAACGAGCATAAAAATGTATAAACCTCAAATTGTCTGTGGTATTGAGAATATACAGGGTGTGCGAGCTCAATAGCGTATTAAAACTATCTAGAGAAAAAAAATCGATTTGTTTTTGATATTTTAGATACGGCCACAAGAAGCTGTGATCTAGCTTCTAAAACTATTTTTGTGACCGCAATACCTATTGCCAGTCGAAAAGGTTCATTTTATTGCATAAGTATTTACGTCGCTAGCTAAAAAGTTTATGCTATTTGATGCGTACAGTTTCTTTGATCACTAGTTAGAATATGTTAGTATAATAGGTAAAGTGTGATTTTGGGCATGCCCTTGGGTTACTTTCTATTGGTTGCGACTCCGAAGCGAGCGGAAGGCTTATCGGTGGTTTTTTATATTTTTAAATTATAAAAATTGGGAGAACTGAAAACTCTGATGCAAAAAGGGGATAGGTGCAAATTTTTCAATTATGAGATTGTTCCACCTGCAGGTAATAGAATATATTCTTTTAATAGCAATTGCTTTGTATCAAAATTTAAGTAAAGCGTACCTCTCAGACTCGCAGATAACTTCTATAAAACACTACTTAATCTTCAAATTCTTTCATAGTGACATTAGAAAAGTTAAGGGAATCCGTCGGCAATAAACTCTGAAAGCCAACCGACAGCGATTTGTTAGAAAATGTACTTTTCAAATTATTTATGAAACTATCTAAGAATGGGATATAGATTGGAAGATTGGTATGCGATAGTAATCTTCAACAGTACCAACATTTACATTGCATCTTTTTGTCTGAGAAGTAGTAACAGTAGTAACACGCGGTTTATTTAAAGAAAAGTCAAACTTTTCAGCTTGTTTCTAAGCATTAAAGAATAACTTCTTAAATTCTTTATCTGCATTTTTGTCTTAAATTTCTTGTTCAGTATCTTCTGCTAAATTTGTTACCTACCTTAGTTCAATATTTCGTTGTTTAATAAGCTGACATAAAAAGCTAATGTAAGTAAATAGCTGGTGAATTGTCTGCAAGATATTATAACAAATTCAGCCTTTTTTACTGATCTGCTGCAGTTGACGAATCGCTAGCTGTCCATTGAGAAATCTTATCTAGAGCAAGCACAGTGCCATCATATAGCTGCAAGAAAACTGCAACAGAGTTGTATCTTTCAGTCTACCTGGTAGCCAAAGTCGCGTCAATTTTTCTTGGCCAGAAGTAACGTTGGCTTCTTCCAAAGATTGTTTAAATACACTAAAACAGAGTTTTATCCACAATACCGAAACAGAATATTTGCACTCGACGCGCGTTTCGCTAACCATGTTAGCATAATCAGGAGATGAGTTTTAATCATCTCCTGATGATGCTAACATGATTAGCGAAACGCGCGTCGAGTGCAAATATTCTGTTTCGGTATTGTGGATAAAACTCTGTTTTAGTGCATGTTGCCGAAGGTTCCAAACCCCAACGTTGTTTAAATACAGCCTATCTTTTGGGAGTAATAAAAACATCATACAACTTTCCTATCATACCCATACAGTTTCTAATTACGAGCACTTCATAAGAGCTGGATATAGCTAGATTAAGTGATGTGCAGCATAATGTACAGGGTGTTCCATTTTCCATAATATTACGGAGTATCTCACTTACGACTAAAGATAGAATTACGGTTTTCGCAACACTATGCTACTTTTTTGTGAAAAGAATGATGGTATAAACAAAATTTTCATAGCCCGCTTCGTTTCTAAGATATACAGGGCAAAATTGAAAATATTGCATTTTAAGACCCCCTCGTATCTCCGTTATCCTTTAACATATTGCATAGCTAAAAAATTGCTCTTTTACAGTTTTTTACGTAGAATCCAGTGGCGTGATCAGATTTTTGCTGTGAACTGTCAGTTTTTAGCTTAAATCAAACTTTAATTTTTTTTAATGGAACCCCCTGTATATTTCTTTCATTTGATTGAAAATTTTATAAGCTTTATAAAAATATATAATACATTATATGTATTTTAAATAATAAGCCTAAAATCCACAATTTCACAAAATGTGTCTCTACGACACTCTTGATGAGTATAGTATAACCATTATCTTCTAAACAACGGTATACGTATTAGTAGGCAGAGATTATTAGAACAATGGAATGGTCATTTCTTATTGCCAAGACCTGTCAGTGGCAAACTTTACATTTTCTTTTTACGATGGCTGAAAATGAAAATTGTCAATATTTTGAAAAATTGACATGTTAGTCTGCTTTATACAGAGCAATGAAAACTTCCGTGAAGCTTCTCAGCTATATTTCAATACGTTGATGTTAACCAGGGTTCTAATTATGGTTTCTTAATTTTATTTGGAGGATTATGTGACACTGGGTAAATTTCGGCAGGGGGAGGTTGATGTACACCCACCCCCTTGGGTGCGCCACTGAATAATCCAGAATTCCGTTATGCAAAGAAAACTGTCACATCACATGTAATAATTATTACCGATAATTTTGTATGACAGCGTGTTGTCTAAAAACCGCATGAGTTCAATTTTTCAAAATATATAAATGACCAAGTGCACTTTTGGTGGAGAGCTCTTTTTCCAAAATATGAAAATAACCGAATGCAGTTTTGCTAAGACAACACTCTCGAATGCAAAATTATCTGATTATTTTGATGCGCGAGCGTAATTCGGGGAAATATTTCCCGAATAAGGACATGGTTTTAAAAAATAAATTTTGATTTTTTTTAATACAAAACGTACATGTAACTGTAAACAAAGTAAAAAAACACAAAAATACGATTTTTTAAATCCGAAACGAGACATTTTTAATTATATATATTCACTTGACTTTGACGTTATTTATAAATTGCCGCTGTCATCGTAAGTTTACAATGGATTTACCACAGATACTTACGATGTAATAATTATCGCCGTGCTCTTTCGGCTTCTACAGTGCAATTATCGGAAGTAATTGCACAAGTGCATCAAAATTACAGGTAATTTTGCATGACAGCGTGTTGTCTAAAAACTGCATGAGTTCATTTTAAAATTTTAGAAAAAGAGGCCGACACCGTAGGTGGAGGGCTATTATTCTAAAATATGAAAATGACCGAATGCAGTTTTGCTAAGACAACACGCTCGAATTGCTCGAATGCAAAATTATCTGGTTATTTTGATGCGCGAGCGTACCTAATTCGGGGAAATATTTCCGGAATAAAGGCATGATTTTAAAAAATAAATTTTTATTTCTTTTTAATACAAAACGTACATGTAACTGTAAACAAAGTAAAGAAACACAAAAATGCGATTTTTTTAATCCGAAACGAGACATTTTTAATTATATATATTCACTTGACTTTGACGTTATTTATAAATTGTCGCTGTCATCGTAAGTTTGCAATGGATTTACCATAGATAATATGTACGTACAATGCAATTATCGCCGTGCTCTTTCGGTTTCTACAGTGCAATTATCGGAAGTAATTGCACAAGTGCATCAAAAATACAGATAATTTTGCATGACAGCGTGTTGTCTAAAAACTGCATGAGTTCATTTTCATATTTTGGAGAAAGAGCCCGACACCAAAGGTCTCTTTTCCCAAAATATGAAAATTACCGAATGCAGTTTTTCAAAGAAAAGACGATCGAATGCAAAATTATCTGGTAATTTTGATGCACGAGTGTAATTCGGGAAAATATTTCCCGAACGAGGACATGATTTAAAAAAATACATTTTTATTAATTTTTTTTACAAAAACGTACATGTTACTGTAAACAAAATAAAGATACGCAAAAATACGATTTTCTTTAATCCGAAACGAGACATGTTTAATAATATATTTTGACTTTACCTTGACGTTATTTATAAAATGTCGCTGTCATCGTAAGTTTACAATGGAAATCCCATAGATACGTACGATGCAATCATCGCTGTGCTCTTTCGGTCTCTGCAGTGCAATTATCGCTGTAATTTTCCGATAATTGCACTCCTCTAATAGGACTTTTTATACATGAGGGAAATATTCGATGTAATTTTCCGAAAATTGCACTCCTTTAATGGGATTTTTTATACATGAGGGAAATATTCGTTGTAATTTTTCTATAATTGCACTCCTCTAATGGGATTTTTTTATACATGAGGGAAATATTCGTGCATTAAACCTACCGATAATTTTACATGAATGCGTGTTGTAAGGAGGAGGGCTGTTTCAAATTTCAAGCAAAAATGAAAATATACCGAATGCAGTTTTATGGGACAACACGCATGAATACAAAATTATCTGGTTATTTTGAATACACGAGCGGTATTCGGTAGTGTTTCCTGAATATTTTTTTAAGATACACTTTGTAAATCGGAACTTTTTGGGAATCAAATACCACATCTTGCCTCCAGAAAAGCAACTTTTTTAATTAACAATATTAAGTTTTATTCAAATTTAACAAATTCGCTTCGCTCGCTACGGGGCTGCAAAAACTAATCAAAACTAACCCAAGGCATGCTCAAAATGAAGAAAAAAGCTTTTTACAAACATTACTTAAAAAAAAAGACATCTCTCGCCACTGACGGGAGTCGAACCCGGGCCGCTTATTGGCATATTGCACTATTATTCAGAGCAGCTGTAGGTACTTTCATTCGCAGTATACTATGGCTTATATACTGCGCTATAGAATAGACCGTTAAAGCAAAGTCGTGGTTTGAATCGCGGTATATATTGTATTTTGAAATTCCGCGTAAAACAAAGCCGTAGAATACTGCGAATGAGAGTAGGTACAGCTGGTCTGAATAATACAATATGCCGATACGCACCCGGGCCGCCGCCGCCGCGCCGCCCATATCGCAAGCACAGCGTCTAATCACTGTACACTGTACCAAGTAGTACCACCAGATTTATTCTCGTGAAGAATAACCGTATGTTCTTCTCGGCTTACTCCAAGCAAATCATTGAAAATTAAAAGCCTTTTGTCAAATGCGTGTCAAAAACTGAGCATGCGCGAAGCTTCGCAAATAGCCAGAAGCTATTTTGAGTTTGCGCTCTTATTAGAGTAAGTGCTAGTAGATCGTAATGAAATAAAAATAAACGTACCTACCTACGGTTACTATCTTTACTTTATTGCTGAAATTGACTTAATGTTTTATGTTAAATTATTTGATTTTACGAAGCTTCTCGCGCGATTTCAAAATAAAATATACCTTATTAAGTTCTTACCAAACAGAATTAATTCATGCTTTCTGAACACCACGCGCGACAAGCGTTGTGAAAACAAATAATTTAACGTAAAATATTAAATCAAATTTCAGCTTGCTGATTTTAGTTCATAGCCTTTGTTAAAAGCTTGTTTTATTAATTAAGAAAAAAATATGCCATAATGTATGTATTTTTATATTTTAATTTATAATATACAGTAGGATTTTTCATTAGAAAAGTGCAAACACGATAGTATTTTTCATTACACGTTTACGTGTTTCTATAGCTTGATATTTTTATTACATTTTAAAGAGTAATTACTTAAACCTGATAACTTAGAAAATTGGACGTCATATTTTGGTGGTTATATTCATGAATCGTATTTCCCCCCAATTTTACGGACGTTTTATAGGGAAAGTAATATACCGGTGATTTCAAAAACCAGGGACTCAATTTACTAATATGTTCGAAGGTCGTATACCATTAAAAGAAAAGAAAATATTCAATTATTACAAGAATTAAAAGAGAAAGACATTTTAAAGCAGCACTCCAATAGGTATTTAATAAAGTTTTGTATTTACAGTATTACAGATTAGAGTTTGTAGATTTTGATGAGTATAATTTCAAGGGCTCTTATTTTAACAGTAAAATAAAAAGACTTTTTCAACTTTTATTTAAATCGGATCTGTATTATAGTCATTTCTATTTTGTTTTAACAAGAATCTTAAACGAAAAGTCCTGTAAATTTTTAATTATTAACAGTTTATTATATTAAAAAAAACTTCATCCTTGTCTAATATCTTCGAAACGTCTACCATCGCTTCCGAGTCAGTCAAGTAAACTAGCGACCTCGAAAACGCCACTTCATAAAACCCAAATATTTTTGGTCCACCCCCTATAGCCTTACTAAAAATTACATGAGGGGAAGATATATACATATCCAATGATCTGTGAAATCGACTGAAAAATTTAAATATTGAAAAGTTTTTGATGTCACTCAGCGAAAAATCATTCTTAAGGGGAAACGAATACTTATATTCCTCTCGATGTTTGAGTTAGCAGTATTTGAACTGCCACAATATTGTATTGCCCAACTGGTTTTCAATATTAACCTACATTTTGTTAGATAATAATATTAACTTCGAAAACTTATCTCCCGTAATACCGGAGGAATTATCGAGTGAAACACCCATAAAAGAAAGCTAAATGATCCTTCTTGCAGTGAGCCCTTGTAAGAAGGTCATTACATAACAAAACCGGAGCCACTAATGTGCACATTTCTTCTTAGTGCAAAAATGATCATCTGCTTCCTTTTGTGGGTGTTTCTGAGAATTTGTCGTTTATAATATGATACAGATCTTTGAAGTTTTGATTATTGCATAGCAAAAATACAAGATAATATGAAAATTTTGATATTTTTTCCAGCTGAGAACATGTTATTATTATTTAATGGTCATTTGCGCAACATGAGTGAAAAGAAGTACTATTTTGTGAGCCGGGTGCTGCATGAGCGCTACAAAACTACTTGTTGTTTGGGATACATAGCATATTTTAGTATGTATTTATTACAAATAAAATTCCCTTAATAAATTTGACTTGCATGCCATGATGGTGTAGGTGACATAATAATAAACGTATGGAAATTAAGCAATATAAATTTAAGTGACAATACTAGGAAGCAACGCAATGTAGTTTCAGTAGTAATTTCCCGTTTGGGTTAGTTCGGGTTGTATATCTACTAATGTTAATATATATTTTTTTGGACAAAAATATTTTATTTCTTAACTTGTTTTAAATTTTTAAGAACAAATCAAAGAGTAGAGTGCCCAACGCAGTAAAAGCCTTCTATAAATGTTTTTTGTGGGTACCTCGGGGTTACAAGCTGAAATTTTCACAGAATGAAGGCTTTATTATATTAATTCAAAATCCGAAGGTAATAAAAATTCAGAACGGGCAAAAGGGCAGTATACCTAAAAATCGAGATTAGTATATGAACGTGTAGGATATAAAATTATGAATGTTTTCATATAAAATTCATTTACACTTTTGTACGAATTATATTTTTTATCATTGCTTGAAATATGCAGATTACATTGGCCCTTACGGCAAAATAAGTAAGAAAAATCTGATTGAAATATACTCATTTTTTGAATTCATCTCGCATTCTCTCCGAAATGAAGGCTCAAATCAAAAATTTTTATTCTTGCAAAAAGTTTGCCTTAAGTATCTAGCATATATAGCTGCAAGAATAATTTTTTTTTGCTCGAATGGTAATGGATAAATAGAATTAAATGTAAAAAAAGTAATTTTCTTTTAGCCGCAACCGTCCGATCTCGCGCTGCTCGAGTACTCTCGCATCTCACTTTCCTCCATAGTTTCCTCTCTCGCCTATTGTACAATACAATAAGTGATTTTACACCATTACGGGTTAGAATACTAATAATAATAATAATAATAATAATAGCTATTATTATTTGAATAAAGTCAATGAA
The DNA here is from genome assembly GCA_016904865.1 of Pissodes strobi. NCBI lineage: Eukaryota > Metazoa > Arthropoda > Insecta > Coleoptera > Curculionidae > Pissodes > Pissodes strobi. The sequence goes on along the minus strand of MU186333.1, from coordinate 61,962 downwards.
GACATTTTCGATTATCCTTAAAATTATTTTTCCTATACGCTGCTAGGTAATAAAGAAGTAGAAAAAAAATCATATACTTAATGCAACTGCTTTTAAAAAAAAAGACTAGCTTTTATTCAGAATAGAAAAACTCAAAATGTAAAAAAATCTTTATAATAACAAAATCTATTTATCTTCAGTGTCTGTATCTTCTTCGGGAATAGGCACAATGACTTAAATATTGCCTTTCAGTATTTTTGTACATGATCCTATGAAACCTATTTAATTTCTTCTACGTGTACGTTTTCTTTCATACAATCTAATAAAAAATTATTTGATTAAGTTTTATTATGTACCGATTTAATCTAATAATAAGTTACCTTTTTACATCCAAAACAGTGGAATTTATTTATCCACTCTGTTTTTAGTTAAAAAAAAAACAGTTAACGAACTTTTTATCTGAACAAGCACTCTCATAAAACGAATTTCAAGTTTGCAACTATGGTGGGGGATTTACCAATATTTTTGATAAGAAAACAAATTGCGAACCATTAGACAACAAATTACTATCCTCTATAGTCACGAAGAAGCTGATACTAGGATTTTGTTGCATATACTCTCTGCTAAACATTGTATGTATTATTTGACATGCATAGTGGACTCCAATGACACTGATGTACTTGTACTTCTGGTACATTTTAAAAATATATATTTCTAGAGAATTTGGGGTAAAATGTGGAAGAGGAAATTCGGTGCGATATGTGGCCGTTCATGACATCAACCTAGAAGAAAAACTTGCAAAAAATGTACCTGCATTTCATGCTCTAACGGGTTGTCATACAACCAGCCAGTTTTCAGGATTAAGAAAAATAAAATGTTGGAAAATTTATCTAAATTATTCCGATTATTTAGACGGTATTGGGGTCCAGGAATTTTCAGATGGCATGTTCAATAACATAGAGAAATTTATCATAAAATTATTTTCAACAAATCCAAACATTTCGTCTATTAATATTTTCAGGACACTATTGGCCTCTTCATCGCTAATTGAAAAAACTAGCCCCTACAAAAATAGTTGAAAATTTAGCAGTCTGAGAGCACATTATCAAACTAGGGTGTGCTTCAGTTCTTTAGAACCAAATCCCCTATTACCAGAGGTGACAGAATGCAGATGGAAATTTGAGGTGGCAGGTGATATCCAAATTATCCCCAATTTTAACAACACCAGCATTTCCTTCGGATGTAATAGTATATTATTTTATATGGAGGAAAAGTGATACTTTTCATGGCGCGCTCGTGTTTAATAGAGAGCAAGCCATGAAAAGTAACTTTTCCTCCAAATAAAATATGCTGTTTTTTCTTCAAATGTCGACAAATTAATGCGAAAACATCTCTTTTTAATAGTAATAATAATAATAATTATTAAAGATAAGTGGGTTCGCAAGGGAGCTTAGACCGGTGTCGGTGAATAGGCACAGGTTGTTGCTATAGTAATGTAACATAAAGCTGTCAGTGGTCACTGTCAACAATAATTATTTTTTTAAAATTGCGTCTCCGATTGCGTTTTAATTCCGTATTGATAAGCAGTTATTGGGTAAGTTCGATTAAATAATAACCAATTTGTTCTAAATTAGTGATTTTTAGAAATGCAGTGCACAAATTGAGTGATAGATACAAATTTTAGTTTAATAAATCTCGAGTTGTTGGCGCTTATTTTGTTGTTTGTTTGTATCTATGTTGCTTTGACAACACTTTTACCTCCGCCGGCGGAAAAGTGAAAAGTAAAGCTCCGGCGGAGGAAAAACGAAACTTCACGGCCGCCTACACAGTCGAGTAATGACGGATTTACTGACGTTTGAAGAAAAAAGTATTTATTGCATGTGGATGTAAAAAAGGTAAATTATTATTAGATTCAATAGGTACATAATAAAACTTAATCAAATAATTTTTTATTAGATTGTATGGAAGCAAGCTTGTACACGTAGAAGAAATTAGGTTGCATAGGATCATGTATAAAAAATTACTGGAAGGCAATATTGAAGTCATTATGTCTATTCCTGAAAAAGATACAGACACTGAAGATTAGTATATTTGATATTATAAAGATTTTTTTTTACATTTTGAGTTTTTCTATTCTGAATAAAAGCTAGTAATTTTTTTAGTAGCAATTGCATTAAGATATGGTTTTTTTTTCTACTTCTTTATTACCTAGCAGCGTATAGGAAAAATAAATTTCAGTATAATCGAAAATGTCTTCATCGACATTATTCAAATAAGAAAAGCTATTATTATTATTAGTATTCTAACCCGCAATGGTGTAAATGCACTTATTGTATTGTACAATAGGCGAGAGAGAGAGGAAGCTATGGAGAAAAGTGAGATGCGAGAGTACTCGGGCAGCGCGAGATCGGACAGTCGCGGCTAGAAGAAAATTACTTTTTTACATTTAATTCTATTTTTCCATTACCATTTGAGAAAAAAATTATTCATGCACCTATGTATTCTAAATACTTAAGGCAAACTTTTTGCAAGAATAAAAATTTTTGATTTGAACTTTCATTTCGGAGAGAATGCGAGGTGAATACAAAAATGAGTATATTTCAATCAGATTTTGCCCAGGTTGGAAGGGACATATCTCAATTTTTTTATTTATTTTGCCGTAAGGGCCAATGTAATCTGCATATTTCAAGCAATGATAAAAAATATAATTTGTACAAAAATGTAGATAAATTTTAGTAGGTCAAACTAGCTTTTCTTCTCCCCACAACGGCTGCAGCAAGATAACACTAAGTGTGTATCACCAGGTGCAAGAGTCACCAAAAATCCCTTGCAATGGGGATGGAAGAAATATCAAGATAATCGCCGCCTAGTAACCACCACTAAGAACTGTGAATGCAAAAGAAATGTACTACAATATTCCAATATGTGCTATAACCGCGTAGGACATGGCTGCAACAACGCTGACTCTGTAGACGAGATCTGCTTGGAAGATGATCAGGCTTCGATGGAAGACGAACTTCCCATAGGCGAGACAAGTAATTAAGACGATGACGTATCATAAAAATTATTCATACTTAGAGATGTGACCTAAAAGATATCTCTTTCTACTGCTCTTCCATTTTTGAAATAAAGTCTTATCTGGACAATAGTTTTGTCTATTTGCTATACCCAAAATATTTTTAAAACTGAATTTAGGAAAAAAATGCATAGTAACATTTTTTCTACAGAATTTTCTGCTCTCCAACTTTGAATATTAAAGTTTTTTAGCAAAAATGTATAGTTTTCGAGATATTGCCAACAAATTATAATAATAAAGAACTTGGCCGCTTGGCCCAACGCTCAAATCCTTGGGACTTTCTAGTATGCTATCCTCTAATGGTACTGAATTATTTAAAATATCCACCGATTTAACTTTTTGAATGTTGGGGTCAAAACCCAACACGAAAATGTAAATAGACAACCGGCTTATCTAAAAATTTTACAAATAATCTATACCCACCGCAAATGATACTAATATAGCGGGGACCGCAAATAACATGACCGCATCTGATACGATACATCTCATGACACTTCTTGCTTTTAACAAATCTTTGGTAACTATGAATTAATTGTTAAATGCTCTAAAGTTTAATGCCATTAGACTTCCAGTCACGCGCTGGCAACATGACAGCGTTTCGAGAAACTCCGCGAGATTCTCGAATGGTGTTGAGTATAATAGCAATATATCAGCTCACTTTAGTTGCAAAACACAGTTTTTTGCTGCCAATCGCTACATACTTCCGACACGTATTTAAATAATGAAGACACCCTGCTCATATGCAAACACACGACACGGGCCTATTATTCAAGCCCGTATCCAGCCCGGATGAGATCGAATATCGGTACTTCATATTAAAGCTTTACGAACATGGGTCGATGATCAGATGTAGATTAAATATTATATTGCTATTGTCTAATCAGTCGTCCGAATTTGGATTCTCTTGAATTGATTATCGACTCCGAAAAACCTTTCTGCACTAAAATTCAATTTAGAAAATATAGCCATATCGCAAATTCTTAAAAGCTGAAACTACATTACGTACTTTATTTATGATTTTATGATCTATTAGAAAACCGTTTATAATCCTTTGATATGAAAAATTACATATTGGAATCACCTATATTATCGATTTTTCAGAAATTTTATTCTTGATTAAAATGATTTGAGGTATCGCATATAGGTAAAAAATAAAGCACTATAAATGCTGATGGGTTTAGATAAGTTAAAAGTATCAGCTATACAACTGACAGTTTACTAAAACGCATGCTTAATTTAACGGGCACGTCTATCTATATTATTTTAACCCTCAGTTTTATAGCTAAGTCCGTTATGTCAGCATCAGAGTCGGTATAAAGCCCGCTCTCTTCGACGTCATCTTCTTCACTTTGATATAATATTTTCACATTCAAGTCAACGCCAGCTGTTAAGGGTTAAAAAAACATATCCAAATGGTTTTACATAACATTTATATTACATTATTACCGCAGGATAATTATTGAAATTATCTAAAATATTTACCTTGCTGATGATTATTATCGTTGCCTTGAGTAGAGGAAGGTTCTTGGTTATTGGGTTGTCCTTCTTCGTTATTGTTCAATTTCTGTTGCTTTGGTGGAGTGTTTGTCGTATCTTTTAATGGCTGCTTATGCTGCTGCTGGTGACTATCGGCCTGCTGTTGATGCTGTTGTTGTTGTTGTTGCTGTTGTTGTTGTTGTTGCTGCTGTAGACTGTCGTAGTGTTGGGATCTGTAAGTAAATAAACCTTGAATCCAGCAGCACATCAAATCAAATGTTTTAATGTAATAAAACTTAGAAACGTAATTGAGTTTTAAATGTAAAGTAACGAAGTGCAAAGTAATTTAATAATCATAAAGAGCGGCAAATCTGAAAACGCTCGGACAAGTCGTTTTTATTTTTATTTTTGCGCATATTAATAAATTATTTGGAGGTGTTCAGGGTGATTCATAAAGGTATACAACTGCCAATTCTTATTTTTTAAATGAGATACACTGATTTCGTCAACGATTAGAATCCAATGTAAAATTCTACACAATATTTCATTTAGCATAAAATATCTAAAATTGAAAGTTTTAAATGAGTAATAGGTTCGGGTATGTTTTAATTGCGGGAAAGACACTTTGCGTACGTATTAGGAACAATATTTTTTTTACGAGCATCAGATAAAAACAAAAAGGAATACAAAGATTTTTTAAGAATCTTTAATGAAACCTGAAAGAACCACAACAATTGTCGAAATTGATGAAAACAATATACGACATTGGTGTCCATGAAAACAGAGCTACCCTATACATATGCTTGACATATAACCATCATTTGTCACCATACAGGATTCTTAAAATTGTAACAAGCAAATTTTATAGGCGACTTAACTTCGGAATAGGCGAGGACGTGACAACCCTGCAAAGCGAGTGGCGCGCGGCGGAATCGGCAGTGGGGATTCATGAAGTTATGTAATTATGATGACTGTACTTGTTGAGGTTTAACATGATAAATATTAGTGGCTGTAATAATATAGGCGAAATAAAACGTGTTAGTAAAAAGTGTTGTTTACAGATCAGAAGTCGGGATAACATACGGATTGTGTCATTTCATGGGAAAAACGGTAAAAAACGCGATTCTTGGCGAGTTCTATCACGTTGGAGTCTTCTTTTTATTTGTGCGTGGCGGCGTCACAAAAATTCTAACAATTGTCGGGCCCTTTTTGCTATCGTTGGCAGTGGGTTGATATTGGACAATTTTTAAAAAAGTTACGATAAGTGCGTGTGCCGATTATTATTGTAAGACTGTAACGTAGTCAGGTGGTTGAACAAAATTGATCAGTTGTGCCATATTCATGAATGGTCGAGCTATGAGAGAGCGTATTTTATGCAGGCGAAATTGCAAGGCGCAGCAAGGGGCTGGTTTAATCGGCTCGATAAGTATGACCTCTCATGGGAAGACTGGAAGCAGGGCTCCCGCAATCGCGTGTGCAACGCGTGCAAAACCGAAAGACTGAAGGTTTTTAAAAAATATTTTTTTTTAAGTTTTTAACAATTTCTAACGAGCAAGGCACCAAAGAAATCGTTTTTTTTATATTCTAAGCGAAGTTTATGTTCATAAATATAATTACCTGCCTAATTCCTTATATTGGAACAGAAAACATTATATTTTTAAAATCAATCATCAATATTCACATCTGAATATGCAATATGATCCAATATCCAATACTCGTATTAGTTTGCATAGAAGTTGTTAGAACTTGCCGATTTTCCTGTCCAGACTCGAATACTTTTAGGAGTATAGAACAGCGGGAGGCGTCGTAATCCAAATAATTGATATTTTATTTCGCAACGTTTAAGGGTCAAGACGCAAAAAATTAAAATATTTAGATAATTAAAAATTAAAAAGATTGATTTGTATTTTGTGTTATTGTGTTTTGTTTTGTTTTACTGTTTTTTGTTGTGATTAAATTAAATTTTATGAAATGGTAAGTACCTACCCACACTACTACACTATTAGCATTTTATTAGGTTTATAAAATTCGTTTTTTTTATTTTTTCTGTTTAAAATAGTGCACATCCTAAATTAGCCCATATCTAGATACCATAATATTATTTTTATTTCCCTCAAATAGGGAGGTATTGTTTGTAATCGTGAAAAAAATCGAATCGATTTTGATACTTTTTTTTTTTAATATGCACCCTGGACCTTTATTATTTTGTTTTATTTTTGTAGCCGTTTGACTTTCTAAAAAAAATTATATTTCACCTTTGCCAAAAATTTATTATTATAACAGGAACATGGTATGTGCTTCAGATTGGTCTTAACTTCGTTTAGGTTTAAAGGCTCGGGTTTAGGGTTTAGATTCATAAAAATAAAAATTTACGGGGCGTTCTCAAAAAGATGAGGCTTGTGCAAGGGAAGTCATGGGTAAATGTCCTTACCAATTTTTGATCTAGTGTTTCTTAAATTCTAGGAGCCACAGAAGAGAAAACGACCTTCTGGTGCAAAATTTCGAGAGAAAAAAAAAGTTAGATTCCAACAAAGGGAGGAGATGGCTGGGAGTATGAAACATTTCTTGCAAAAAAGTCAAGTTTCCAACACTGAAACGATAGCGGTAGAAGAAATTACAGTTTCTAAAGCGGCGCCATCACCATCTTCTGCAACATGTGAACCATCGACATCAACACGTATTGAAAATCTAGCCTCTGTAGAGTCGGCCATCCTAACAACTACGACTACAAGTGACACTTCTGACGATGAAGCTTCTACTGAAGTGGAGACTGAGATTACTAGTATTCTTCCTTCAGAAGATCCCGGTTTATGGTCCAGAAGCATTACCAACGATGAAGTCAGAATATTGGTTGATCGTGGCCCTCCCTTGACAGGACGTAATTATCAATTTCCTGCTAATAAAGACAAAAGAAAAATTTCAAGTAAGTACTTTGTTAGAAACCTAGGAAATGGAGAAAAAGCAGAAAGAATTTGGCTCATTTACTCAGTTTCGAAAAATTCGGTATTTTGCTTTTGTTGTAAACTTTTCAGTAAGACTTCTACTAGTTTTTCTGATACTCATGGTTTTTCTGATTGGCAACATTTATCCTTAGCCATTATAAGACATGAAACATCAATTGCACATAACGTTCACATGAATAAATGGATGAATTTAAAAAAAAATTGAAATTATTGGCATGACGTTCTAGAAAGAATTGTTGCAGTTGTTAAATTTTTATCCAGACAGTGTCTAGCTTTCCAAGGTTCTTCTAAAATACTTTTTGAATATGATAATGGGAACTTTCTCAAAACTGTCGAGATGATTTCATTTTTTGATCCTGTGATGAGAGAGCACATTAGTCGAGTGCAAAACTCACAAACAAATTCTTTAAGAATGACCCATTATTTAGGCTACCAGATACAAAATGAAATTATTGAATTAATGGCTTCTAAAGTAAAAAATAATATTTTGGATATGGTTCGAAGTTCCAAATATCATTGAATAATTTTAGATTGTACACCGGATGCAAGCCATACAGAGCAAATAAGCCTCGTTTTGCGTTATGTCGTTCTAAATGACAGTTCTAAAAAGGTCCAAATACAAGAGAGTTTCATAGCTTTTAACCCAATATTCGACTCTACAGGAGAAGGGCTATTTAATTTTGTAATGGGACTTTTGAAAAATTTTAATTTAGATATTAAAGACATGAGAGGTCAAGGGTATGATAATGGGGCGAATATGCGCGGAAAACATATTGGTTTACAAAACGCATACTCGATGCTAATCCTAGGGCATTTTTTGTGCCATGTGCTGCACACAGCTTAAATTTAACAGTAAATGATGTTGCTAAGATTGCAAATGAAACAGTGAACTTTTTTAATATTGTACAAGAACTTTATGTATTTTTCTCTTCATCCACAAAAAGATGGGATGTTATAAAAAAGCATGTCCCTCAGTTACATCTAAAACCCCTAAGTGATACTAGATGGTCAAGTAGGATTGATGCTATAAAACCGCTAAAGTTTCATTTTATTCAAATATGTGATAGTCTTTTAGAAATAGCAGAAAATGATACTTTTAACATAGAAACTAGACATAAAGCAAGTTCTCTTTTATTAAATATTCAATCTTTTAAATTTATTTGTAGTATAATAATTTGGTATGATGTTTTATTCCAGATTAATATTGTAAGCAAAATGATGCAAAGTGTAGCGATTGACATTAAAGTGAGCCAAAACTATTTAAAGAATTTAGTTGATCATTTTAAAAATTATAGAGATGATAATGTTTTCGAGGAAAAACTTGCTGAAGCTGGAAAACTAGCGGCTGCTCTTGAGATAGAGCATAGTTTTCGTCCATTAAATACTGTTAGACGAAAGTATAAACCAAAATTGTTCGATTATGAACACACGGATGAGACACCTCAAGATCCAAAAACCGCTTTTAAAATAAATTTCTTTCTGAAAATAATTGATCAAACACTAAGTTCTTTAAATAGTAGGTTCGATATGATATCTGATTACGATAACGTTTTTGGTTTTATTTGTGATATTTTTAAATTAAATGATGTAGATCTTTTAAAATGCTGTCGTGCTCTACAACAAAAGCTAACTGATCAGGAAAAGAAGGAGGCTGACGTGGAAGAAAATGATTTATTTAACGAGATAAAAGCCCTAAGATTGTTTTCCTAACCTGAAGCGTCAAATCCCCTTGAAATTCTACAATATATATTTGAAAACAATCTAACTTCCTCTCTACCAAATATTAGTATTGCCTTTAGAATCCTCCTCACTTTACCTGTGTCTGTTGCTTCTGGTGAGAGATCATTCTCTAAATTAAAAATTATTTGAGGTCTACCATGTCACAAGAAAGATTATCTGGTTTGGCAATCTTAGCTATAGAGCAAGATATACTCGATAAAATTGATTTTGATAATATTAAAAAAGAATTTGCAGCAGCCAAATCTAGAAAAACACCCATTTAATTTCTAGATTAATCCTAATTAAATGTTTTTTTTTTGTTATTTGTTTATTGTTTGGTTTATGCCTTTATAAATAATTTAAAGAATAATAAAGCTTTAGTTTTGAAACATCTGTCGTTTCATTACAAAATTCAAATAAAATGCGGTTTTAGTCGAATGCTTAAATAAAAAAATAAAAAATTTAAAAAATGTAAACAACTAACAGCATAAAGTTCTTCGTTTGTTCAACGTCAGGGAAGGGTTTAGTGTCTAGTATATGGTATGGTCTGCCATTCGTGTCAGTGAATTTGCATAACATAAAAATATCATTTCATTTATGACACTTATGCAACCTTCAAAAATATTATTTTATTATTTAACAGAAAACATGTGCAGGTCTGTAGGCTATTATCCGTTTCTGTTTTGTGCGGATGAAATTTTACTTCTGGTGTGTTGTGCGACAAGCACACTTACCTATGTGATGAAAAAAATAGAATAATAAATTTGTGATCAATTTGACTTTATTGGGAGATCGTTGACCACCCCATTTAAAATTGTTAAATGTCTTGCACCTCTGCATAAAAATAGTTGAAGTTTTCTAATATTACCTACATCACCTTTTCCCCAATGAAAGTTGCATGCATTTTAAATAATACAATAATTTTAAACTGAAAATTCCGGGCACGATTTTTAGGCGTATACACCTCGACGGATTTCTACGTGACTTTGCGATCTAAAATGTAATTATTACATTTTCGCCAGAGAGATTTCTCCTGACGCTCCTTCTTTTTTCCATAGGGAATAGTAGATTTTTTTCCATTTTTACGCAACGCTTGCTCCCTTTCGCTGGTAGGGCGATATACGATATACCGAATAGGGGGGATTGTCGAGGAAAGCATTACACTTAGTTAAACCTTTATTAAATTTATCTAGAGGGGCCTGGACTGGATATTATCGTTGCTATAGATGGACTGTTTATTTTAAATCAGTTGATTTAGAACTGGCTTCATCGAGCATTTTTCTTTCTCACAAAATTGCTATTTTATTAGTAATAATCCGAATTTTGATCTAAAGGAGAGATATAAGATTATACAGGTTAGATCTATCAAGATATTGTTACGTTTTTCCATGGGTTCTGACAAAGGTACTGTTATAACTTTACATCTAATAGATCTTTACAATTCAGCACTCAATGATTAACTAAAAACTACACGCGTTCTGCGCGCCATTTATATCCAATAGAATATGTCTTGAGATTAATCCTGAAGCGTCCACCGGCTTCTGTGTTATTCTCGGTCCGGCCGTAATATATCGGGGTCTTGTCGTGTCATGGACTGCTGATATGCCATTAAAAGAAGTGGTATCTGCTGGTCCCATTCTTTCTGATATTCATCTACGACCTTTGACAAATTAATATTCTCCAATGGTCTTGTTAAACCTCTCAACCTACCACCTAATTGTGGATGTAAGGATGTAGTCCGTGTTTTATGGTTGTTGAGTAAATCACAGACTTTCTGGTGGATTCGAAGTTGCGTCTCTGATCTGAATGCAGCTCTAACGGAACACCCAATCTGCTGAATAGGTTATTCACGAGAACCTCTGCTATGGCAACAGCTTCTTGATTGGGAATCGCAAATACTGCAGGTCATTTCCTAAAGTGGTCAATTGTCACTAAAATGTACTTGTTACCATTATTTGCTTCTGGGAAAGAGCCAGCTACGTCAATGACGATACGTTCAAATGGTGGGCCCACATTATACTATTTCATTTTCTTGTTTTGAGTCCTTGACTTGCGGCACAGGTTGAACACTGCCGACACCGCAATTTCACATTCTGGCAGTAGTTGACCCAGTCAAATCTGTCGGGCATCTTGTCAATCGTTTTGTTCACTCCGAGATGAGCACCAGACGTGCCATTATGAATTTCTTCCAGGACTGCCGATATATTCTTCCTTGGTACCACTAACTGTGTCTTCACTACTTTTCCATCGGCGCTTTCCCAGGTTCGTTTAAGAAGTCCATTTTCAACTACCAGGGAGTCCCACTAAGCCCACAGAGTTTTGAAAGTAAATCCCTTAGTTGAAATATCTCTCCAGCTTGGTCTTGGTTGATGTTCTTCTTTAACTTTTAGCAGTAGTGCTATTTCACTATCCTCACTATTCCTTTTTTAAGTTGTTCTGTGGTCCACTGCTGATCAACCTCAATCTTCATTTGCCTAATGGGATTAATTCGTTCTCGTCGATCTATTCTTTGGCAATGTTTACAATTATCCGCGCATGGTCTTCTGGATAAAGCATCTGCATTATTATGCAATCTCCCTGTCCTGCGCTTAACCTTAAAGTTATATTGTTGTAATTTTTCAATCCACCTGGCTACCTGTCCTTCAGGCTGTTTCATATCCAAAAGCCGTTTAAGTTCTGCATGATCAGTCTTTATTAGAAATTCTTGTCCATACAGATATTGATGGAAATGCTCAGCAGACCGTACTATGACCAAAAGCTCTTTTCGGGTTACACAGTAGTTACGTTCAGGTTTCGAAAGTGTTCGACTGTAGTATTCGATAACTCGTTCTTCTCTTGCTTATTCTTGCGATAAAACCGCTCCGATGCCGGTGTTGCTTGCATCCATGGCCACCACAAATTTCCCCTTTTGCTCCAGTTATCCTGAATTTATGTGAGACACCTCTATGAAGAGGCTGTGAATAGGAGAACGAAACAGTAAAGCATCTGTTCTGCGATTGTGACGCTGATGTTTCGTGTATCCATTTTGGGATAAGTGAATCCATTTTGGGAGAACGATGGCCAACCATAGCCTTTTTTACAACACTATAGGCTGGGCGATGGCCTAGACGGATTCCAAAACAGTACTAGTTTCGGGTTTCAAAATAAATGTTGAAACATTTAAAACTTCACTTAACGAAACCCGCTCTCTCTAAGCCTATATGACTGGGTACTATATGCCTAGTATGGTTCACAAGGTTTTAGTGCATGGTTGCGTAATAATGGATATTTTGAATTGCCTATTGGACAACTTTCTGCAGAAGCCTTAGAGGCTTGACATACGAAATTCAGAAAAATCCGATTACATAACTCCTGAAAAGCTTCTAAAGCAGATGCCAATAGAGATATATTAAGAAACTTTCTAATGTCTTCTGACCTTCCAAGTGGCTAAGTGGCATCCCTTAGACAAATGAAATCAATAGAAAAAAGGTCTGATTATTCAGATATTAAAAAATACCTCTTAACTGAGGAGTATTTAAATGATTCAAATTTGTCTCTAGTTTCAGTTCATTTACCTTAAATAGTGAAGACGAAGATATTAGTGACACTGACTCAGAGTAATAGCGTTTTTAAAGAAATTAAAATATTTTATTTTCTACTTAAAACGCGCTAAGATTCTCTATAGAATTAATTTTCTCTTTAGTGATTTAGTGTTTCTTGATTATTTAAATTATTTTCAATATTATTTAAAACATTACTTTTTCAGTTTTCTCTATGTTTTATTGCTAGAATGTCTTCATTATTGGGTTATTATGTTTTACTTTCTATAAGATAATTTATTGATGTGTAAACATCTTACTCGGCGGTATGAAGGTAAATCTCGGCAAATTGGACGGAAATCATATATGGGGACAGAAAAGTGAAGGCCTATGTGACCGGGTATGACCAACTTAAAGTGTACTGCATCCACGCATTGAAATAAATAACTAAATATATATATTGAGCGCTCCCCGTATTAGTTTAGATCCCGGCCTGTTCAACAATCAAATTTTCTAAGGGAAAGAAAGCAAGTTCGGCCAGATGACGTGGAAGAGACGAAGATAAAAAATAGGGTTTGAATTGTGGGCCGGCTCCTCAATATATTATTATATTATATTCCCAGTATATTTGGATCCATAGGTTAATGTTATTCCTGGTGGCATTAGATGTTCATGTCGAATTTGTGCAGTGAATTAATCCACTCCGAATGAAGGTGTCAGTAAGTATTTTTAAAGAATCCTAACTAATATTATAAATGTGAATAATTAATACTATAAATGCGAATGTGTTTAGTTTGTTTCTTACGCATTCACGCATAAACTATACTAAAACGATCATCATGAAAGTTTGTACAGATATTTTCAAGGACATATGACACTTTGGATGAGTAAACATATTACGCGGCGGTATGAGGGTAAATCTCGGCAAATGGGGCGGAAATGTGCAAGCGGATGGGACGGCAATGCGCGCAAGCGGATCTAACGCCAGAATATAGGCAACCAATTCCAAATAAATGTTTGCTCATATTTAGGCGTAACTCGGACTAAGGTAGCATTAGATTTTCATGTCGATATAGGATATGTTTACACATCAGTGTCTCGAGTACTAGCAGACTCGCTCAATTTTTTTTATTTAATTTATAGATAAGACGGTAAATATTTAGTGAAGTTATGATATTTTTATTTAATCTTAACAACTGAATACGTTAATTTTCAAAAATATCACGTGTAAATGCTTTTGTTCCGTACCTCGAGCAACACTACGCATCGGACCAAAGGTACGTACTATTAGAATGTAGGTTAATTTAATTCAGTTATTTGTTGAGAGAGTAATTGTTCAGGATCGTTAACGACTTAGAAAAATGGCAAAGTTGCTTCTTTGAGTGGATTTCCAATTAATTTAGCCATCGTTTTCTGGGTTCACTCCCTCTTTCCTTGCGCGACCCCTTCGACGTGTAATTCTAGAGGCATCCGGCTTAAATTCGATCGCCTTCTTGAACAACCATTTTGTCTAATTTCGAACCTCAAGACGGATGCGACGTTTATAAAACGGGCGTTTTCACTGAGGTGTTTATGTACATCGACTTCTTTATAAATATCATTCAATATCCTTAAATCAACATACGAAAAGACACCCGATAATATGTTCATAAAATAGCATGTTCTCGTCGGTCGGAATTTACCAAATTTTATTTATTTTTGCAATATTATGAAAATATCTTCTGTTATTAACTTTTCTTTATAGGGATAACTATTTACCAACCAATAACTATTAACAATAAACCACAAATAAACGATTACATTTACAGGACGTGTTCAAAAAGATTGCCGTTATTATCTAAGCATAAATAACATTTTTATAACTGTAGAATCTAAAACATTGTTCAGCATTTCCGGTGTTATTCTTTGAAAGGCTTCAAAAGCAATTCTCCTAAGTTATTCGGTTTCAAAGCTTTGTATGTAAACATTTCTCGACTTATCCCTAAACGAAATAATCTAGCAGAATATAGAATATCTTTAGACGGTGGCAGAGTTACATCGCGTGAGCGTGCTGGCTCGGACGTTTCAGAATACGTGTTTATAACTTTTTCATAAGATCTAGTTGAAACTCCTTATGCTGCTGGAATAAACAGTCACAAACTTCCACTAGAGGCATATCAATCAGAGCTTCCCCTGAATTATTTAAAATTAAATTTAGATAACGCTCTGCTGTTAAATTATTATTGTGAAAATGCGGCTTATTATTCTTGATCCTAAAATTCCAGCACACATATTAAATTCAAAAGGTTGTCGGTCTAATGACTCTTCGCATAAATATGTATTTTCTTTAGATTAAATGGACATTTATTCTATTGAAATTCCCATTTTTACTATCCATGCTCTGAACACGACATATTATTATTTGTTAGAATTTGACGATGCAGGGAATGAGCGTTTAAGAAATAACAAAAAAAGTATATTGCACGAATAGTCCGAGAGGCGATCATAATAGTGTGGTGTCTGAACTGTCAGGATTTTGCATGATAAATAATATTGTTTAGTTGGGCCGAATAAGAAACCGTTGGTCGGCCGAGGTTGACCTTGACCAGTAATTGACAATTATGCTAATTGTCCAGAGAAATGAGATGTCTAGGTACCGTCACATAACTGTCGTGTTTTTTCGCGATCAATCGGTAGATAGACCCTAGAGGATGAAAAATTGTCAAGTCGGCCGAACCACACCCTGCCCGAAATACTCGGCCGACCAATTCCAAAATTCAATTTTTGATGACTAGACTCCCTGACAGAACTGTCAGGTCGGCCTATTTTCATTTTAAAGACAACAATGATTTATTTAAGATTTTCACGATCAGCCGACAAAAAAACGCGTCCCTTATAGATGGCGCTAATGATAGCAAAAAACTCAGAAATTTCCCCGAATTGGCCCGGAGCTTGGCTTTTTGGGCGGACCATTTTTGTTTTTACATGCGTCATATAAGGAGGATTTCTGTCAAAGAAACGTCACTTAAGGAGTCCCTAATTTGTTGCATTAGTCCGTTTGCTTGTGACTAGGTACTCGTCCGACCAATTCCAAAATTCAATTTTTGATGACTAGCCTCCCTGACGGAACTGTCAGGTCGGCCTTTTTTATTTTAAAGACAACAATGTTTTGTTTAAGATTTTCCCGGTTGGCCGACAAAAAACGCGTCCCTTATGCCGGGAATACACATTTGGCGAACCTCGGCGAACACGAATGTGTGTGTGTGAGGTCTGTTTGTCGGGGTTGGCCGCGGCTTGGCAAAGTTTGCCGGTGTTCGTTTCGTTGTCAGTAAATCGCGAGAAATCAAAGAGATCCGAGCAAGCCTTTGGTACCGTCCACAAACATTTTGGCGATATTTCCATTGTGTGGTTGCCATAATTGTACACAAATGATTCGCCAAATGTTTCGGCAAATATATTGGCCAATATATATGTCCTTCAATAGCTAATATATGGTTTGTCAAAAATTCAAGTCAGTTCATACGAGTTTCAAAATACATAAATAATTGTCTGATTTGAAACATTTGATTCGCAGTGATTATTATTCATAAATATTAAAATATGTCGTAATAAACAATGTCGTCGCTCAAATATAGTTACGAAAAATTTCTGTGGAATAATGACTTTCTAGAAGATTTTAGCTCTACAACTGCAAAGAGCTGGAAAAGTAAGATCTTTATGAAAGAATTGTAAAGAAATCATCACTTGCTGTATAGTTTCTTTTAACATCTCGTTGGCTTTCAATATTTTAAAAAATACATTTAGTACAAGACTATGGCAATGAACAAAAAAATAATAATAATAATAATAATAAACGTCTTTTATTTCGAAAATAACAAAATATTACAAAATAGATAAATCAAAAGAAATTAAAATTTACCGAAATAGGCGATATTTATGTTAAAAGCTATTCTTACATGTAACCTATTATTTTCAATCAAGTTACAAATATAATTGGCTGAGCAGCGATCACTAATACTAATAAACAACTAACAAAAAATAAATTAAAAAGAAAATACATAACAATTCTTAGGACAACCCTCATATTGGATTATTCAATTATTTATTTACGAGCGTGCGCAATCCGTTACTTCGCGCTCTAAATACACAAATAACTAATTTATAGATATTGCAATTCGATATTTTATCCTGAATAATTTTTTATAAAATAATAATATTTATTGTTATAAAAATAAGAAGCAAGATATTTTATTTGATAGCGTGTTTTTCGATAGCACTTTACATGATAACCACTACTTTCTCTTGTCAGTACAAGTTTTCCATAAGCATTTGATTTTACGAAACTTGGTCAAATTCCAGCAAAAAGTGTAGGAGTGATCCGTAAATGGAATCACTCCTGAAGAATCGGACACAAAACCCGTACACATTTTCAATGCATTAAAGAAACACGTGAAATCTAAGTCAATCGTCAACTGGAGGCTATTAACAGATTAGCGGCTAGGTCGCGCCGGTCTAGAATCGTTCCCGATGACGAAATACTGCGTGCGACACCTCCCTCTCTCTCTTACGACTCCAACGCCATCTAGTGTATGTGGCGATGACTCGAGCGATTGTATTCGCGCTATATCTTCGTGCTGCAATCAATTTGCAGTATAAGCCGTGGTGGTCTAGAGGTTTAGATGGTTGGGTCTCAATTTCGTAGCTATCGGCGGCTCGGGTTCGAACCCCGTGGCTTTTTTTATTTTTTTTACCGTTAAGTTTCTAAACAGTTTTTTTCCAGATTTTGGGTATGTCTTGGGTTAGTTTTGGTTAGCAAACAGATTTTTTCTTGATTTTGGATATGTCTTGGGATACGTTTGGGTTAGCCCCTGGTTAGTTTCGAAGTTTCCTTTTTTGAGCTCCCGTAGCGAGCGGCAGCGAGCGGAGGGCCATACGAAAAGTGAAATATTACTTATTGTAATACGTGCCCGTACTTTGGATGCACTTTTTACGAAATATACAGCAGCTTGCATGTGTTTCCTCGAATACATAACACAATCGTGTCGGGAACGATTCTAGACCGGCGCGACCTAGCGACTAGTTATTAACAGAGAAAAAATCACATCAAAAATTTTAATTTAATCTTTGTAACACAAATAAACTTTATTTTTAAAATAAAATATAAATTTAAATAAAATACAAGGAATAAAAAATGTTCTTTTTTAATAACTTTTAATAATTAAAAGCCATTTAAATATTATTTTAAGCTTTGAAGTTGACCAATTAGTCGCACGCACACGGACTAATGAAACAAATTAGGGACTCCTTAAGTGACGTTTCTTTGACAGTAATCCTCCTTATATGACCCATGTAAAAACAAAAATGGTCCGCCCAAAAAGCCAAGCTGGGCCAACTCGGGGAAATTTCTGAGTTTTTTTTTCTATCATTAGCGCCACCTATAAGGGACGCGTTTTTTGCCGGCCGACCGGGAAAATCTTAAATAAAACATTGTTGTCTTTAAAATAAAAATAGGCCGACCTGGCAGTTCTGTCAGGGAGTCTAGTCATCAAAAATGGAATTTTGGAATTGGTCGGCCGAGTACTTCGGGCAGGGTGTGGTTCGGCCGACTTGACCATTTTTCATCCTCTAGGGTCTATCTACCGATTGATCGCGAAAAAACACGACAGTTATGTGACGGTACCTAGGCATCTCATTTATCTGGAAAATTTGCATAATTGTCAATTACTGGTCAAGGCCAGCCTCGGCCGACCAACGGTTTCTTATTCGGCCCAACTAAACAATACTTTTTATCATGCAAAATCCTGACAGTTCAGACACCACACTATTATGACGGTCGCCTCTCGGACTAGAAGGTTTACTGTTTAAAACTAATAAAGGAATACAACGTGCTATGCCTATAGAATATTAACAAACGACTATTATTGAACTGGTTTAGAAAAGAAAGAGAAAAATAAATATCTGGTCTTGTGCAAATTGCAATATACATTATAGATCCTATCAATTGCTGATACGGTACATCAACAAACTCTCCAACAACTGACAATTTTTGATTTTGCTCTAACAGAGTACCTACCGTATTACAGTTTGACATACCAAATCTATCAAGTACCTTCTCAATATATTTTTCCTGACTAATTTTTAATTCGCCTTTTGAACGATCTAGATCAACCTTTATTCCGAGAATATTCGAGATTGGTCCAAGGTCTTTAATGTGAAAATGCTTATTTAATTCAATTTTTGTCTCTTGGTGATCATTATAGAAAACAAAAAAGTCATCAACATAAAGTGCTATAAATGGAATCCGCAAAATTTTTAAAGAAAATACATGGCTCTATTTTTGATTGCACAAAATGTAACTCTAATAATACATGATATGCTTTTTCATAACACAATTTGGCGGATTGTTTAAGCCCATACATAGCCTTTTTGACGACAAAGGTAAAGAGTATATTTTTGTCGGGTACTCTGAAACAAGTGTTGGATACATGCTATTAGACCCAAGTAACCATAGTCTAAAAATAGCCAGGGATGTTGTGTTTTTTGGAAAACAACAGACGACCCATCGAAGTTTTCCATAGCACTAACTACATCAGAAGTTCTTCCGTTGAAGATAACATATGAGATAGAAGGTGATCATACTGACTTGGAAGATATGCCAGCTGAAGCCCCCCATCTTGAAGAAGAAGTCAATCTAGAAGAAAACAGTGATGTGCTAGTATGGTGAAAACGAAAATTAGTCAAGTGAGAGTGAAAGTGAAAATGTTGAATCCAGATATCCTAAACGTGTAATAAAGAAACCGGACAGGTATGGTGACTGTATTACGAATTACGACTCTGATTTTGCTATGTTAACTATATCAGATGTATTAGAGCCAACAACCATTTCCGAAACATTGTCAAGTTCGCGAAGTGTAGAATGGCGAAAAGCAATTAAAAATGAACTTGAAGCATTCAAGGCAAACCATGCTTGGGAATTGGTCGTTAAACCTAATAATAGAAATATTATTAAAAATAAGGTTCTTAAACTTAAGAGGGATCAGAATGTAGATATAGTGACTTATAGAGCTAGGCTTGGAGTAAGGGGGTTTACTCAAAAATATGGAGTGGATTATTCTGAAATTTTTTCGCCAGTTTTCAGATTTAGTAGCTTGAGGCTATTATTAGTAATGACAACAGAACTAAACTTAGAGGCTGATCACTTAGGAGTGGAAACTCCTTTTTTAAATGGTGACATTGACCAAGAAATGTATATGAGTCAACCAGAACGTTATGGGCCCAGGGCGTGCAAGAGTGGTTTAAGAAAGCGCGATAGTTCAGTATTATACGAGGTTGTGCGTTTGTTTCGTCGTCGTAATAAAAAAAATAAAATGGCGGTAAACGAAAGTTTAAATTTCGGAATGAGTGTTGAAAAACTTAAAGGCCGTGAGTATTATAGCGACTGAAAGTTCCAGATAAGTGCGTTATTAAAGTTAGACGGACTTTGGAACTGTATAACTGAACAGTGGAAGCCTACGGTGGATGCTAATACAAGAGCGCATCGTGAAGAGAAAGCTCTATCAAAAATAATTCTTTATCTGGACAAATTGACGTTTACTCATGTGATGCAAGCGCAAACTGCCAGCGAAGAGTGGAAATCTCTTAAAAAAGCATTTGAAGACAAAGGACTTCAGAGACAACTAGGCCTACTTGGAATACAATGGAAAAGTTTGTCATGTCTTTGTCCCAAAAACTTTCATCAATTGGAAAACCGCTAGATGAGGAGTTCTTAGGCGTTATCATGCTGCAGGGACTGACAGTGGCCTACCAGCCAATGGTTATAGCACTGGAAAATTCAGGTGTGGACACAACGTCGGACTTCGTTAAGACGAAATTACTGCAGGACAAAAAATGGTGCTGGGGCTGTAAACAGAAAGGACATTATAAAATTCAATGTCCTCAAATGAAAAGAGTACTCCATATAATTCTAAAAAGGCAAACAAAAATAAGAATAGCCAAGGTGGACGGAAAGCTTTGTTCGCGACAGCTTTAAGTATCAATAGTATACATGAAACCGCCTCGTATGTTGATAGTGGTGCCTCTTCCCACATGACTGGAAACAGAGAACTTCTTTCCAACCTAACGGATGAAGACTCGGGGCAGGACCTATTCGTGGCAAATAATGCTAAACTGTCTGTGAGTGGAACTGGCAATAGTGTTATGAAGTTGAACCACAATGGAACTGTACAGAATATATCAAAAATTAAAATATGTACCAATCCGTCAGTGAACTTGTTGTCTGTGAATGAAATGGTTTCAAAGGGACATTGTGTGCATTTTGACGCAGAAGGATGCAGAATAATTGATGAAGGTAACTGTAGTATTAAGGGAGAACATGTAGCTACTGCAGCAAATGTGAATGGCTTGTATAAACTAGATGTCATGAATGTGTTTGCGAATATGGCGAAATCTCTAGATTCTCAGATGCTATGGCACAGACGCCTAGGTCACCTTAATCGTTATAGCATGGCGTTGTTGAAAAATGGTCTGGCCACTGGTGTTTTATACAACGAAAATAAAAATCCAGAATACTGTGAAAGTTGCATTAAGGGTAAGCAGGCCAGAAAACCTTTCCCGTATAAAAAGGATAAACAAGTCACACAAAATAAACTTGATTTGATCCATTCAAACCTTGTAGGACCTATGGAAGTGGAATCATGGGGTGGCAAAAAATATATGTTTACCCTGATTGATGACAGCACTAGGAAAATATTTTGTTATTTTCTAGAACATTAAAGTGAAAAACTTCTACTCCATGGTGGAAAACCAAACCGAACGAAAAATAAAGATTCTGAGAACCGACAATGGAGGAGAATACTGCAACGAGCGTTTGGGGAAATTCCTCAAATATCGGGGAATCAAACATGAACAAACAATCCCCTACACTCCACAGCAAAATGGAGTGGCTGAACGTTACAATCAAACCATATTCGAAAAAGCACGTTTAATGCTCATCGACTCAAATAGTCCGAAGCAGATGTGGGCAGAAGCTGCCAACACAGCAGTTTATCTTTTGAACCGTTCACCAACTAATAAAATATGTGGTGAAACTCCTGAAGAGAAATGGACCGGCAAAAAGGTAGACTTGAAACATCTGAAGATATTTGGATGTCGAGCTTATGTTCATATACCCGATGTGAAAACAAAAAAAAATCTAACAATATTAACTGGCAAGGAAAATATTCTTTGTCCCGGTATTTTCTGATGTCAGAAATGCGCAGAATGATCGCCTGGCCTAGGTCTATAAGAAATTCTGTATTTATATGGATGACATTTTTGCGCTTTTAAAGTAAAATATCCTGCTGATTTCGCTTTCTGAAATTGTATTGCTGCTTATTTAGGCCCTGTCCTCACGAGGCTACAAAACATCAACACAACATGCGAACGATATGTCGTGTCGATGTCGCTCGGAAGTCGCCGCCGTGTATTTGAATCAGCGACTCTACACCACGCAGTACGACATGGAAGCGATACAACAACTGGGTTACATGTTGCTTGTCAACATTTTTTTTCAGTTGCCTGTCAACACTTGTCGCGTGACATAGCAGCGTTTTTGGCATGATTATCAGTGAAAATGGCCGCTGAACGAGATATTAATTTAAAAATCACTACTGAAGTAGAAAGATTTCCATGCTTGTATAATTTTAAATTATCGGACTATTCTAGAAAAGACATAACTGACAAGGCATGGAGTAAAATTTCAAAGAAAACGAACTTATCAGGTATGTAACATCAATTTTATTAATTTTTAGTATACAGATCGAAGCAGTTTAACAAAAATGTTTGCAATGAAAGAACAGGGATACTATTGGCATTAATTATTTTGCCTGAATTCTTTCGCTGCTACAAACAGTCTTCGCCTTCTGTTCCTTGCAATATACGGATGCACCCAATATTTTCTTCTTCTTCTCCGGTTGCGCAAAATACATAAGTATGTCTTCTTCTCCTTCACTAGATGCTACGTCTTCTTCACTTTAAAAGAACTAGCAATGGTTTTGTGTCACGTATTCTGTCGTCCCGTGTAAATAGTTCGTGTTGGAAACATTTTTTTTTGTTGCATGGCCTAAATGTCGTGTTGATGTTGTGTAGCTTCGTGAGTATAGGGCCTTAAATTGCCGTTGATTAATGGCTAATAGTTTATTTTTTCACTGTTACTTGGCGAGAGGGCAAGGTTTTTTCTGAAGTAAATTCATATTTTATCTCAGGGATTTATTTAATGCATCGTAAGATGCATTATATTATATCCTTTAAGACTAATTACTAACTTAAAAAATGTTGTTTAATCTGGTTGCCTCGTTCCCAGGTCCTTCCCCCAATTAAGTACATACATAATTTTATATATCATTTTATACAAAACTGCTAATGGAAATAATGTCAAAATTAATATCAAGTCAAACTGGGCAGCACGAAACTCCGCACGAGGTCAGTTGGGGGTTTTTATGCGCAGAAAGGTTCAGGAAACTTGGCACACCATACAATTTTATGTACAACGCCAGCTTTACAGGCTCTAGTGGCTCCCCCACTAGCCAAAAACAACTAAACAAAAAAACTATCCCAAACATGTAATAGTAGCGATAAATATTATTTAATTGAAATGAAACAAAATACATTTTTCATAATAATCTAATAGTATGCTAAAACATAGCCCAGAAAGAGAGATACAGGTCATGCAAAATAGGAAGAACCCTGAGATGCGCAGATGAAAGAAAAGGAGAGTCAGTGTACGACAAAGATAGCGAACGCCAAATTTTAGTAAAGTACACTCCGCGTAGAAAATAAAAGCGGAATTGGATTTATATACGGTCGCTGGGATAGGTTCTGTTTACCTGTTTGCTATTTATGTAACAATTATACTTTTATTGTTATGATATTTATGGTTGGGATAATAATAAGTCTTGTCGGCAATAAAATTAGGTATTGCCCATATTTAATGAGTATTTATTACTTTGCATTAATTAAAGAAAGACATTTTATTGGCAGCACTTGGCTAGTACACAATACTACAAACAAAATTAATACAAATATTACATTTATATTCAAATACATTTGAACGAGGTTAGAAAACATTTTTCAATTATCATATACTAATAATATCAGGAACTATATTAATAATATAACAGAACAAATATCACAAAATAATACATTAAAGTTAAAGATAGGTAAGTATATTTATTACTTTCATGTTGGTATTTCTTCTATTCCCGACAGGGCGCCTTCGCTTTAATTATGATTAGAGCTTTCGTCTGAACTGCTGTCATTGTCATCAAAATTTATTATTAACTCATCTATAACAATATCCAGCATAGATTCGTGTTCCATACACTCAATTTCAATTCTTTTTGATTTTTCATAGCGTGATTTCCATGCACTGATCCACCGTAAACTATTCAAAAAACTCTCGCACTGGAAAATATTTCATTGATCTTATAAGTTTTCTCCTTTAGTTTCGCCATTTTAATGAGACTGTAAAGCTCAGGTTTGGACATTTTATGGCCAAATGGAATATTTTTCTCGCTTAACCACTTTTTCATATTCTCTTTCTTTGTTACCGGTGTATAGGGCACTTATTTATTTGCCTGTTGTGGTATGGCGCGTTGTCGATTACTACTACACTGTTGGAGCGTAAATTCGGCACTAGGTTGTTTTTACCCAATTTTCGTAATTTTCATAATTCATTTCATTATGGTAATCCCCAGTACTGCAGTGTGACTGCATCTGACATATGAATTTGGCACAAAACCATCTTCTCCTCCAGCATTCACGATTATTAGGCGTGTGCCTTTTGCTAGAGGTTGTCTTGTGCCTTCGTCAGTTTCGTCGCTTCAAGATTTTTGGATTACATGAGATGAATGTATGTTTCATGCATATAAACAATTGGGCGTTCTTCTGCACGATAAGCTTTCATTTTCTTTACCAATTGAATTCGAAGATGTCTTACGTCAGCTTTTTCCGTTAAAATTGGTCTATTGGTTTTGGGTTTCTCCAACGAAATCGAGTTTTTTTTATTTATTTCCTTAAACTGTTCACGCATCCCTGGATATTGAAAAAAGACTACATTGAAGGCCCCAAGCATCGAATTCCCTTACTTTTTGAATAGTTCCTTGAACAGTAATTAAGCAATAAATCGTGACATGTGCGTGCAGGGGTTCGCATACAGACAAATAATAATAATAAGACGTTTATTAATCTCATAAAATAAACAAAGAATATACAGTTTACAAATTAACTACCCAGATACAATATATGAGACTAAAAGGCCATTGAATCAGCTTTCTAATGCAAAGTTAAAAAAATGGGTAGAGTTTCGTAAACCTCCGTCCAACTAATAACACACTGCTACCACACTTTTCTTTGCCTAATTTTGTCTGCCATTAGAAACGATCTATGCTTAAATAATGTTAGTGTTAATGTTTTTGATCCTTCATCCTCTATGGTCTTGAAATGCAAATATCTTTCAATAGTAATAATTAATTATTTAGCTTATTGATTCTTTTTTGAAGTGAAAACTTCTTTAGCACGGGTGTGACTTGACTTGAAATGAAATAATCGACATTAGAAAGAGATCTATAGGATGTAGCCTGTGAGAAAATGAGATAGAACACAGTTACACAGTTGTTATATGTTTGTTAAGAGTAAAAAGTAGTTCTCGTCCGATCACTGAAGTTAAGCAACGTCGGGCGTGGTTAATACTTGGATGGGTGACCGCTTGGTTCAATTTTATGAAGGTTTCACTTCTAGTGCGTGTGAACTGCACGCATGATTTGTTTTTATTCAAAAGTGACCCAAACTAAAATTAGCTGAAATGGCATATAAAATATTCTAATATATGGAAGTCTCATTAATAATATATAAGAGAAAAAAAATTCGTTAATTAGGACAAAAATTTACCATAAGCTTCCAGAAATGTTTGATAAGATTTTTCGGTATTGTTGTTCTAAAAAAATCGAGATTTATGGTTTTTAATTTTGGAGATTGACGAGAATTATATAAAATCAGCCAAAAGTTAAGTTTCCTGCAAGGTATATGCACAGTTTTGGGAAGCATGGCCCCAAAACCTTGACGAGTAATAATAATTCAGGAGCACGTTTGGTACTTTAATGAAAACTTTTCTACATAGTCTACAATGGTGGGTATATACCAGAAAAAAAAATTTTATCCGATCGGACGAAAAACGACACCTTTCCGATGTGTTTTCTCACCGCAAAACTCATGATTCCAGTATATTGTATTCGTTGCTTGGCAACATGCAATAACTGTACAAGAATAGAAAATAACAGTCCGGGAATATAACATTCCCGTCCTAGGCCGGGAATGTAACATTTCTGTCATATTCAAACGCCTTGTTTGTCAGATCTGACGTCTATCAAAAGTAACATTTAGCTGTAGTTTCCGTAGTTACGTAATAAACTTCAAGCTCGCTCGATTCAAAATTTGATATTATGTTGAGTTTAAATTTAAAACACCGTTTTTATTTACAGTAATATTTGGCTCTATTTATATAAGTACGTATTCTAATTAATTTCGATCGGATAAAAAAATAGTATGTGCAACTCGTAGGAAAAGCACATTCCTGGACTCCTGTGTTGCTGGTCTCGGCTGCGCCTCGTCCAGCAACTACCACAGTCGTCCAGGAATGTTTTGCTTTTCCTCCTAGTTACACAATATACTATTTTCAAACGTCAAAATAAAATAACTTTTTATCGCTAAATAGACGAAGTATAAAAGTTCCGCTTTATATTGATAAAAAAGCTCAGCTGCAAAAATGGCCTTTTCTCATCGATTGACAGTAAAATACTAACTTTGCAGACAAATGACACTCAGCAAAGTATCACTTTTCCAGCCTATACGACAAAATTATTAGTCTACCATAGAAACTAAATAACTTGTCGAAGTTTAATCGTTGCGGTCATTATTAACATAATATTATACATATTCATAGTATCCAACCGCCTAAACGGTGCTGCCAAACGTGTCGCGAAAAATTACTGGCAAGTTTATTGTTCATTCCTGGTTCATTTTAAGAAAATAGGTACCATATTTTTCCTAATTTTATTAGGAAAGCTTTTTTATTCTTCTTCTTACAATTATTACATACTTTTATTTTTAGGAGTCGATATCAATTCACTCAGAATAATGACATCCCTGATCAGTAGTGATCACTGAGTATATTGGCATCCTTTTCTGTGACAAGCCAAGGGTGCCAATGGAATACGCAATTGTAGTATAGAGCTGGTAGACCGACATTTTTAAATCGATTTTAATTATTTTTATAATTTGAAACGCTTCTATATTTTATTTAAATAAGGCCCAGATAAAGCTATGAAACGTTTATTTACAATAACGAAAAGGAATAGTTGACACCTTTAAACAAAATTAAAAAAAAAAAACATACATTTAAATAAGGAAACAAAAACAAAAATGCAAATGAACAGAAAAATAAAATATTCGTCTTTTTTATGTCAAACAAACATAGATTTTTTTTTCGGTCTTCTATATATCTATTAACATATACTTAAGTTCACACACACACACAGCACAAAAGGTAAAATGAAGCAAATGCAAAACCCACCTTCCGACCTTCCTTAACCTTCCGCGACTGGCGCGTGGACTCTCAGTCCGCAGCGCTTTTCGATTTTCGTTTATTTCTATACCTCCCACTCCTCGAATTGGAGCGTTTCAGTATTCTTCGAGCATGATATGACTGACATGAGTACTATGAGTAGTAAAAATTGAGAGTTTGAAGCGGGAGGCTGCTATAGGCTGCTATTGTTTTATTGTTACAAACGAATCCGCAGCCAGTAGTTAATCCAATTTTTGACTTGTCTATCAATATTAAATTTGTGTTCTAAACATTTTTGAAGGTAAGTTATTTTTTTTTGTTTTATTGCGTAATGTAGACTTTTATGAGTTTTGTGATAAAATTTAAAATGGCGGAGCAAAAATTGATGTATGGGGTATTCGAAGTTGATTATGAATTTTCTATCAACATTTAGAATTTCAAAATGGCAGTGCCACATTGCAGAGAAATTATGCTTATCTATTTACGGTCTCGTTTGTTCTGGGGATTTTCGGGTACAAGGATTATAAATTATTGTTTGTCAACACTTAGAAATTAAAAAACGCCTGTTTATATGTTCCTATTTTATCGTTCAAATTTAAATTTTTACTATTTTTTCCAGATGGATACATATGAAAGAGAGCAGGAAAGACTGAATAAACTTATGATGGAATGCTTAGTCACGGACGAGGAATAGATAAATGAGGACGATGAAGACGAAAATGAAGAGGATGTATTAGAGACACAAGAATTACATTCCGATACGAAGCAGGAAATTTCCGAAACTGAGTTTTAATCATCTCCTGATGATGCTGCTTAATCATCTCCTGATGATGCTAACATGGTTAGCGAAACGCGCGTCGAGTGCAAATATTCTGTTTCGGTATTGTGGATAAACATAAGGAAAAATTCAGAAAACTATTCCCGTGAGAGAAATACAAAGGAAACGGACCCTGCTGAAATTCAGGCACTACTAAGTTTATTATATTTGGCAGGGGTGCTAAAGTCAGGTCGCCTAAGCGTAGATATGAACTATGGAACAACACTGGAACCGGTGTTGAGCTATTCCGACTTACAATGTCTAAATTTCGTTTTTCAGCATTTGCGATTTGATGACATAGGTACTCGTGCGGAAAGAAGACAAATAGATAATCTGGCACCGATCAGAAATATATTTGATTGTTTTGCAGAAAAATGTAAATCTTCAGAATCTTCGCCATTTCAGAATATCACAATCGACGAAAAATTGGAGGCTTTCCGGGGAAAATGTCCTTTTCGACAATACATTCCAAGTAAGCCGAACAAGTATGGTTTGAAAGTGTATACTGCCGTTGACTCTAACTTATTATACGATCAACTTGGAAGTTTATGTTGGAACACAACCAAATGGCCCCATGCTTGTGACAATTCAGCATCTGCCTTAATAAAAAGACTAGTACAGCCAATTAGAAATTCAAAGCGAAATATAACTTGTGCTAACTGGTTCACTAGTATTCCGCTAATATACACTTTATATAGTGATTACAAACTAACGTTTTTGGGCACTATAAGGAAAAATAAACGGGAGTTACCTCCAGAATTTTCGAACCCAATAACAAGGCCAATAGGATCAAGTATGTTTGCGTATAATAATTACATAACATTGGTGTCATATATCCCTAAGAGGAAACAAAAATGTGCTACTAGTATCGACTCTTCATCACGACGATAAGATATTCGAACTAACAGGCAAGCCTGAGATGATAATGGACTATAATGACACAAAAGGTGGGGTGGACACTTTAGACAAAATGTGTGCAGCATATGATGGTGCTATAGAAACACACGAAGGTGGCCAATGGTTCTCTTCTATTCGATGTTGAATATAGCTGGAGTAAATTCCATGGTGCTAATACAATCTACAGAACGTGAATAAAAATATAACTCGCCGACATTTTTTGCACATTTTGTCTTTTGAGTTGGCTGAAAACCATATGCGTGTTCGCGCTACTATATCTAATATTCCGCGAACTATAAAATCAAGAATAAAAGAAATTCTTAACATAGGTAATACAGTTGTACCTGTGCTTAATCCACCAAATGCAAGAGGCCGCTGTAGTATCTGCGACAGGGTAAAAATCGTCCAACGCGTTTTTTTTTGCATAACATGTGGGAAGTTTTTGTGTTTGGAACATTTGATATCTTAATGTTCGGAATCTCACAATGAATATTTTTAAGTCTAAATACCTTAATTTGTGTATTTTTAAATAAATACGTCAATTCCAGTTCCTTTAGATTAGGTAGTTTTAGGGATATTTAGTTTTTTTTTAATTTTTAATAATGCCAAAAAATATGTTTCTGTTAGTTGTTAATCTGCAAAATAAATATTTAATTATTTAGTTTTGATGTTTTATTATGAATAAACAAATATAATTGCAAATAGGTTTCTGATTGCACTAAATCTAGTATGCGGACTCACAGTCCGCAGCCAGTCATGGATCACAAATATATTGCGCCAGTCGTGGAAGGTTAAGTGTCTATTTAGAATTCAAGATTGTATTATAGGAACAATTTTCTTACCTTACCTGTTAAATTAAATCAAATAGAAAAAGACAGATAATAATAAGTTTGTCCATCCAATAATTACATACTGAAAACTAAAAAGAACAAGAGATTATAGAGATTATTTTTTTTTCTAAATTTTTCTTTGTGGAACAATTGAAAAATGTAGTTTTAAAAGTCGACTTGAAAATTTAGAAGGAATCGACACAAGAATACGAAACACGATTCAGAGATTGAATCTTGTTTCGTAATTTAAGGCATGCCATTCTAAAAAATGAAAGGAAATATGTGCAGATGAAAGGATAACTTTTTATTATAAACAAAATATAATTATATTCGTTTAATAATTAAAATACTTCACCTTGTGCAGTTATTAATTTAGTTTTTCATTTCAAGTGTAAATTATAAATTTTAATTTTCCACTTCTCTTGACTGTTGGTATCTACGTTAGCATCAGAATTATTATTGTGCATTTCTTTATTATGATTTATTATCTTTATTAAACGAGTTAATACCTATTTTACATTAACATTTTATTTTCATGGCCTACTGCAAATTGCGAGGTATGACAGCAATATTTATTATTGTTGTTATCATGGCCTACACCTGCCAAGTGGGACTGTTCGATAATATTAAAAAGTTTAGATGCAAATATCTCGAAAACTATGCAATGTAAAAAATATAAATATAATATATATTTTTGGATTCGGAAAAATTCTGTCAAGATATTCGCATCGAAAGAGAGTTATAGTAAAAAATTATGTTTATTCCGTAATGTTGCTTTAACTGGATTTTATCAACGATTATTTATATACCTCAGATCCTTAGAACTTACAAATACGTATATACCTATTGGTAAAGGTTGCTCAAAAAATACTACTTCTTCTTTAAAGCATAATTTAGAAATAAAATGCCTACTATTAACTAGAAACGCTGATATTTTCTTATTAATGGGGGAAATTCCCTATTAATATCTCTTCTTTATTTGTGTAATGCAGTTGATAATATGATAATTATATTACAATGATGTTGTAAATGAGATGTTGTTGTTCGGGTTTTACATAAGAGCGGTTTGAATAAAAAGTTCAACCTTAACCAAGTAGGTTACGGTTAGTGGACCTGTTCAATTACTCTATGTAAATGTTGGTTGTTGCGAGTAAATAATTATACAGGTACCACATAAGAAAACATAAAGAAGGAAACGAAAACGGGCTGCCTATAATGTTACGTGACAAGCATTAAAATGAAGAAGGAGGTAATCTGACGACGTCCAGTCTGTAAGCTGTATCTAAATTAATCTTAAAAATATTGCTTTTTCTATGTTACGTTTTTAATCCCAAATTGTGATTTAATAATGCACGCTAAACATACAGGGAGATTAACGTTTAAAACCAATTTTCGCAATAATGTTTAATAACAACCAAAACTGCCAGTTTTGTCATTCATTATTAATTGAAATATATATCCGGCAACGTTGCAACTATGTATTAATAGAATTTGATCATTTAATATTAATACTTTTTAGTTAGTTAACCCCATATTATCTGAAACAAATAATTATATAAAAGTTCCTAAACTAGAATTTATAACGGGGTTATTTAAACCTATTGCAACTTAGAAAACCGGTATTGGATAGACTCTACCCAAAAGAGATTTTAATTGTATTTTGTAAAGGTTCCACTACCTGGCAGGGATGCCCCATCTAGGTTTACATCAGGTTTTAAAACTCCTGTTAGAAATTATGGTTTAACGTGCCCTGTGAAAGATTCTCATTATTAAACAATGTACAAAACATCATATCCTAACTAAAGATAGCAAGGAATTTGGTTCATTAATTCGTTTTCATATTTGGCTATTAAATAATATTTTTTAACGCATGTTGGCAAGTGAAAAACTGCTGTTTTGCAATTATACATACCCCTTGGCAGATCATTTAGTTGTAATTCAAATTGTGAAATATTAATAATTTATCAACCGTTTGCGGGATATGCCTTGAATTATATTTCTATAACTTGCTCATGATCAATAAAAAAGGGACTGTTTTCTTTAAACAAATATCGTTTGGTTGGTAGATATGGGGCATTGCGAAGAGGTTAATATTTTCTAGAGTTCCAGTTATCTTGGCATCTTAGTTGCATTATAAATCCATAGTAACAATTTAATGCACATAGTTTCAAATAACAAGGAATTTTTTCTAACAGTAGTCTTATTCGCATAAAGAAAACAGACATTTGAATAATGCAATCTGAGTGGACAATAAGGTCGTTAATAATATATGCCGGTTAATTTCTTTAAAGCGCTCATATACAAGTTTTAATAATTAATTAGCTTTATTGCGAATTTCAAAAGTCAACCAGTTTCATTATATTTGTTTTAAGAAAAAATTAAAGGATTATATATTAGCATAGCTTGGGGTAGATGAATAAGTCAAAAATTGCATTAAATTGCAAGAGCAGTTAATACTAGGGTTTCAAATCCGAGATTCCGAGATCCCAAAATACCGGGAACCCGGAAGATTTTTTCGTCTCGAAAATTCCGGGATTAAAAAATCGGAATTCCGAAAATCTCGATTTTCTAAATGATAAATTTTCAATCTTGTTTTCTTTATCCGCGTGTTATTTTATGCTTTCCCCCGGTAGTTTACGTTGCAGACAGTATCACGCTTAAAAGACTTGATAGTAGACGGGTTGGTGTTTCTAAGGGTATAATTTGTTTTTACTATAAGCAAAACGCAGATGTTTAAAAATTATTTTAACAGCACATTTTACCAAACTTTCGTCACTGTTTCTAGTTCCCATAGTTTTACGTTTTATAACCATATTGGTATTTTACTTCTTAAATGTAAAAAAAAATATTTTTTATTTTTGTATTTTTTTAATAAAAACGTTCTTTTGTTTGCTCTATTTCTGCATTTTTATTACTTTTATTGCTAGGTTTAGATTCTAACAAAATATTAGAATTAATCCCAATATCCCGGATTCTCGGGGTCTATCTAGTTTTTTTAAATCCAAAACGGGATCCAAATATCGAAAATTGGAAACCCTAGTTAATACCTAGCCATTTTGATAACAGTGCAGACGTAGGAAGGTAAATAGGTACCTACCTATTTAATAGATTCCTTTTAATTATACTTGTTTAGCCTTTCACTAAATAAATGTAGATAATGGAAGAAATAATATTTATTTTGCATTCATTAGCTAGGTTAGGCACACATTTTTCAAATACAAATTGAATCTTGCATTAGCATGATATCATTTTATAATAAGAGACTATCAAGATAATTCATATGAACGAAATTCTCCAAACCTAAGTAAGTCACAAAAACTCTGTTATATGGCCCAACGATATAGTTTCATTTAAAACATTTTGTTCTCTGTTGACGATAATCTGCATTTGGTAAATACAAATTTCATTTTTAAAGGGGTTTGGTATATGATGTCGGCACAAAGATGTCGGGCAGGAATGCATCATTCTAACCGGCATGGCAGCCTGAAGGCGTATTTAGGAAGCCTCCGCTTTACAGAACCATAGCTAAATAATGCCGCCTGATTAGCTAGATAAGCACGTGTGTTAGACAAGACGTTGTCGGGACTGGGTCACAGGACTTCATAGTTGTTTTACATTTGATTTTTACTTCACGCATGGCCCTCTCCTCGCTCCGGGGCTAAACCAAACAAAACTAACCCAAGGCATGACTATAGAATCAAGAAAAAAGAACATTTTACAAACATAACTTACGAAAAAAGCATGTCTTGCCACTGGAATCGAACCCGGGCCGCCATATCAGAAACACAGCATCCAACCACTGAGCTACTAGACTACTTGAAAGCAATTCGCTGGACTATAAAGATATGGTTTTTATCAAAAATGTAATGCAGGCGCAACTCTGAAGACCTGTGACCGGGGCCTCGGAAACGTCTACTCGTGTGTTAATGTTACACCAGCCCCGCCCGTCAATGTTGTTTACGTTTTTTCACTTCACGCATTTGGATTTATGCAATGCCCTCCGCTCGCTGCGAGGCGCAACCAAGATAAACTAATCTAAACTAAACCAAGGCAAAATAAAATTATGTGCCTCACCTTTATAAGCACACAACTAAAGTGAAACTTCCAAAAGAGATATTAGGAATTGAGTTTTTATTTTTTTCCAGTTTTTTTTTCCTGAACTTTTGCCCCCGGTTTCCACACTTTTTTATTTCTTTTTTGTTTTTTTTTCAATCCTTCTTTCATAAAGCATTTTTTTCTTTCCATTTTTGCCATCCCCGACCTCGTAGGTCAACACCTTCGCCGAAAGCCGCGATTCTCTAACTTTTTTTTCATTATTTTTTTACTTACTGATAACATGATATGAATGAAATGATATAGAAAATTATGTGCTTCACCTTTATAAACACACAACTAAAGTGAAACTTCTAAAAGAGATATTAGGAATAGATTTTTTTTTTAGTTTTTTTTCCTGAACTTTTGCTTCCGGTTTCCACACTTTTTTAATTTTTTTTTGTTTTGTTTTTTCAATCCTTTTTTCATAAAGCATTTTTTTCTTTCCATTTTTGCCATCTCCGATCTCGTAGGCAAACACATTCGCCGAAAACCGTGATTCTCTAACTTTTTTTTCATTATTTTTTTTCTTATTGATAAGATGAATGACATGATATATATCTTTGTCTAACTCATGGAATTTTGCATTAGAAGCTGAACAGCTGAATACTAGATGACATTGACAAGTATTAAGTATGGCTATGACAGTTCAATAAGTTACATCATGTTTTAATTTTAGGCTGTTTTTAGTTTGGCTTGCTGGTGTTTTGTTATATTTTTGTGTTATTTTCACAAATTTTTGCTTGAAACGTATGGTTTTTCTTGTGACTGAAACGTTAATTTGTGTACAGAGTGGAGTGAATCAGTGGACTACTTAATGGAGACAAAACAAACAGCATCATCGCTGCTGAGCCTGCTTGCATTGTTTGTGGATTAAGAAAAGATGAAGTTGAAAAATGCGCTATTTTCCTTCGTACTTTATCTTGTAAAATTATGTGCGTCATCAGGCATTAAATATAATTCTTTATATGTATAATGAACTGTGACAATGTTTCAATTTTTTGTAATGACTATTGATTTTTAATTTTAAGTAAGTACATATGGTAGGCATACCTAACGTGACCATACGTCCCGTTTTCAACGGGACAGTCCCGTTATTTGACCTGCTGTCCCGTTGTTCCCAAAGAAAGTCTCGGGACGCTAAAATGTCCCGTTTTCAGAAAGCGGCCGAAGTCAATAGAAAATAGACCGCAGACCGCAAGTTGAGCGAGTCACCAACGTAATATGCACTCTAAACAAAATAAAATTACTTAAACTTTTTGTTACTAAAGTAAATCAACAACATAATTCAGTTTTAAACAATAAATTGGTAGGTTTGGCAACGCTCCGTTGCCCTCTCCATCTACCTACCATGATACAAAGTATTTGTATCATGTTACGTATTATAAGATCCTTTACACAAAGAGTGCACTATATAAAAATCGGCCTTTCCTATTGGTTGATCCGCATGGCCCTCCGCTCGCTTCGCTCGCTACGGGGGCTCAAGAAAAGGAACCTAACCAAGTGCTAACCCAAACTAACCCAAGACATACTCAAAATCAAGAAAAAAACTATTTAGGAACATAATCTTAAAAAAATAATAAAAAAAGCAAACGGGGTTTGAACCCGGGTCGTCCAGGTGAGACCCAGTTGTCTAAACCTCTACACCACGAGAGCTCTTGACAGAAATCACGAGACATATTGTAATACGAGATGGATCGACCAATAGGAGAGGTCGATTTTTACATAGTGCACTATTTGTGTAAAGGATCTTAAAATGCTCATGCTACTATACGCACGCCTTGAAAATAACTAGTCCTCAAAACAAAACGCTGCAGTGCAGTGCAATTCTAGTTGGTTCTTTTTTGAAGTGTGTCCATGGGCGTAGACAGATTTTCTTGGGGTGGTGTGTGAACCATAGACAAGACCGCTGTGGTAGCCGTTGCGGAAGGCTAAGCCGGAAAATTTTTGGGGGTGCCACGCCCAATTTTTACCCAAAAGTCGATAAAATCTTTTAAAAAACCAAGGATTCGGCACACTCTTAAAAACGGGCATGGCATATTGCAAAATGAGGGTTAAATAATCCCCAGGGGGGTGGGGGGGGGGGGTGCATGACCGCCCCTGGTCCCCCTGTCTACGCCCATGATTGTCCCGTTTTGAAAAAATAAATAAATGGTCACGTTAGGCATACCTTGAATTTACTTATTATTGCTTGTATTACACTCTGACTATTAATTTCAAGTGACTCATTTTTATTAATGAAGAAACTTTTTATGAAATATGTATGCATTTTAGTTAATAAGCATTGTCTATTGTCTACGTTAGATTATTTGAATACTGTTTCGATTAACTGCAATTTTCTTATATCAGGGACTTTGATGCTCTGTCCCTTTTGATGAGATGAATTTTATTAGATATTTGTGTGAATATTTATCTAAAACTGTATGTGAACATTGCATAAACTCATCCTTTTTAAAATTAGTCATAAGAATACATAATAGAATTAAAAGATCTTAACCACATCAGAATGGATGAAAATATATAACAATAAAGCAATCAAAGAAACATTCAAACCTCCCGGGCTTTTGGCGGCCCAAGCTAATCGCGCCACCTGCTTTCACCTTTCATGAAGCCAGACATACATAGCGTTCATCTTCCTTTACTCGTCTATTACTTCGAATCTTTTTTATCATTTAGTTGAGCGTCTCTTCGTTCCTTGTTTCTGCTTGCTTTTCATGCGTTGGGTTAGTATTTATTGGTTGCGCCTTAATAAGGTGACCAGAATTTTTCTTGACCAATGCGGGACGGAAGAAAGGATAATATAGATGGCGCTGGGATTAGGGCGAAAAATTTTCGGCGCCACGCCCTGTTTTTTCTAAAATTAAGCAAAGAATAAAACAAAATTTTAAAAACAATTTTTTTATCCATCAATAATTATCCATACTAATAAATGAAAAAAAACTATGTAATTAAAATTCAATTTTTTTAAGCATATTCCTGTGAGAGGTCAACTTTTTTTTTAATTTCATTATTTTTAATGCTCATAAAATTGTTGGCATTGATATGCAGATTATATTTAAGTAATAAGAGTGCTTTTAATGTATCTACACTTAACTGTGTTTTCTCGATCGTCCATATTTCATTTGCGCCCGTGAATACTCTTTCCCGTGCTTGGTAGACTCAAAGAATACTCAACCATTTTTTATAAAAAATATCTTGTTCTGAAAAATGACTAAACTGACTAAACGATTAAACGACAAACGAACGGTGCCCAGAGGCAAGAGTACTTAAATGATTCAAAGAACTATACTCGACGCGCCGAACAGATTCACCAATCGCGGAAACAATTCGTCTTATTTTATGATTGAATCGACCCAATGTTTTGTTTTTCATTTCGATTTTTCTTATCCATAATACAAAAAATAAAAATAGAGTGTGTTAATGAAAGTTCCTATGTTTGGAATCAATGGAATCATAAAATAAGAAGAATTACTGTATCCGTGTTTTCCGTGTTTGGTGAATCTATTCGGCGCGTCGAGTATAGCCTGTGAATCCCCTATATTTATATATAGAATTTGTGCTGGTGGTGCCATTTTTTAGAACTACACAAAAATACCAACGTAATCCCACCACAAAATATTTACTGCGTATTTTAATTTTTCACCTGTTTTATTTAAGATGTTAAATATGAGAATTTTAAGATTTCTGATTTCTGTTTAGTTTTTTATTTTTTGTAGTTTAAGTAAGTTTAATGAAGTATTCTGTTTTTCTTGAAATATCAGTAGAATGTACTTTTGAGGAAGTAGA
>MU186333.1:0-24224 GCA_016904865.1 Pissodes strobi | reverse complement strand
AAAAAGGTAAATTTGCTCTTCAAACTGAAAATGCGGGACATTTTGCGGGACGCATGAAATGCTGGACAGCTTACTAAAAGAAAGGACGATCCCGCAAAATGCGGGACGTCTGGTCACCTTACGCCTTAAGGGCTTACTCTCTGCGAAGGAACAACCTACAAAAATTAACCCAACGCATGAACAGCATGTACATTTAATGAACATTTATATTATAGTCGTCCTATGGCATACAGATAGCACGGGTGCTGTTACTGTATATGCCACCCGGTGGGGGACTATTATTTGATATTACCAAGGATATTTCTTTCCTTAGAATGAATTAGGCGGAAAATTAATGAATTGGAACTATGTTATTTATTTTAATTTACTTTGATCGTTTTAAAAACTGTAATTTTTTAAATTATTATACCTAAAATGATTAAATTCTGCTTAAATATGAATTTCATTCCCATTGTTTTTTTTTTCGAAACAAATATTTTAGAGATTGACTGGATGTACCTACCCAAAATGTAGAAATTAATTTGAGAGAAATTTTCTTACTCTATACACACCGTTTGGTAGGTCGATGCGTTCATTTCAATTTTATACTTACATTAAATTTAACTCGAAATTTAATATAAAGTAGGTACATGTATTATTGATATTATTTTTTTAATCTTTAAACCAATACATTACAACTTAAACTTAGTGTAAAAATTTTGGATTTTTTAAGAGGTTTTGTTTTGTTTACAGAAATAACTTTTAATTTTATTTCGTTTTCTTACTTTCTAAGTAGGAAACCCAACAAATGCAATGTAACTACTTTGTTTCTGACATATTCCCAATTTAACGTAAGCAACTTATCAAACAATTTTGTATAAACAAAAAATAAATATTTTTACTTAATGCTTATTCTACAGAAACAACTTTTATCTTGACATATGCATCTATGTATTCTTTCCTATCTCCACTTCTTTCGTAAGCAGTTTCATTAGATTGTTGATTATACAAAACTTTAAAAAACTTTTAAAAACCTTTTTAATTTGTCGCTCACAACTCATGTTAGTAATGCTTACCCTTAACAGAAACATTATTTGTCTGAATATTTGCATCTACGAAAGCTTTTCAATAATTTCTCTTTCTTGGCAAGCAGTTTGTTATAAAAATGGTAAAATGTACACTGCATACTCTTATTGCAGAATTACAGAAAATTTGTATATTTGTGGTTATTTGAAAACTCTAATGCCCCTTTCCACAATTTACATCTGTAATGGGCAATAAAATATAAAATATTCACAAAAAACATCGTGTACTTTTTAGACTTAAATTTAACAATTTAAGTCGTTATTTTTATATTGAACAATGCAAGTATATACAGTCTGTCCGAAATTGGTGATGGATGTATTGCGATCATGGAAATGTTAGAGATAGAAAAACGATTAAATGGGGAAATTTGTAGTTGAATTTTTGAGATATTAAAAAAAACTGAAATAATACATTTTCGAAAATCTCCTGTAATTTATGGATGAAAATTTTCAAAATCTGTAAAAAATTTCTTAGGGCAAATTTTTATGTAGAAAACAGGCATGTATAAGTCAGGTTTTATTTGCAACGTTTCGGTTATGTGAAACCATTATCAACTTTGCATAAATCAAGTCAAAAACAATATTTAGTTGTTGGCGTCACAAAATACACGAATTTCGCCTAAAAATATTTTTAGGTTGTAATATTCATAGACATCCTATTAGAATAAAATCAAATATTCATGATGAATTCGAAATCCAATATTGCGCTGATAAGAAAATGCAAAGTTCCAGAAAACCAAATCTTGCAAATAAAAGCTGACTACACAGGCGTAAGAAAATGCCTTAAGAAATATTTTACAGATTTATTTGCATACCTGAATAAAGAAATTACATGGTATTATCGAAAATGCGTTATCTTAGCAAGAACCAATAGATATAAAATGGTAAATTAAACGACATTCATACATTGATACTATATCTAACAGTTTTATCTCTAATCCCATGATTCCATGATATTCCCTTATAATTATCAAGCACAATAAAAATAAACCTTACATTTCGTCCAAGGCATTTATGTCTCCATTGATGTTAGAAAATGTTCTTAGCCTTTTTAGTTGCTGCAGTCTATTGTAC
Source organism: Pissodes strobi (assembly GCA_016904865.1). Lineage (NCBI taxonomy): Eukaryota > Metazoa > Arthropoda > Insecta > Coleoptera > Curculionidae > Pissodes > Pissodes strobi. The sequence goes on along the minus strand of MU186333.1, from coordinate 22,086 downwards.
TCCTTGATGGTCTTGACCTTGACTGGTTTCTTATATTTTAGCCTGAATAGTCCCTTTGGCCGATCCAAGCGCATTATCATCACAAATGGTCACTTTTGTCCTATTTGTCACTTTCTCTATATTTTACAACTGCCTAGGGCAGGTAGTTGCTTCTTTGGTACACTAAGAGTTTATCTGCTTCTACTGCACTTTATTAAGACATTAGGTTTAATTTAGAAACTATCTATAGTTAAGTGAGATGGTAATTTTGCATTAGGATATTGAGAAAAATACATACAAAAATATTCTAGCTTTATGTCGTTCAAATGTGTATGCCGAAATTCAAAAAAATCGCAAATATCTACTTTTGTTATGTTTATGGTTTTAGTAATTATTATTGTTAGTATTGTTAAATGTAAAAAAATTTCGGCATAGAAACACATATTAAATTCATTGCTAATTTAGGAAGTTTAAGTTAGAGTTGGGTATTTTATTTAATTTACTGATACCTATAGGGTGTAGGTACTGTTCTTCTATCCGTTGTTGACCTTGGAAAGGAAATTCAAAGATGCGAAGCAATATTTTACAGTGATGCCGTACTTATAAAAATTAGGATTAGGTGACTATACCAAAATCTAGAGGAATTCAAATTATTCCGATTAAAAGTATATTAAAACAATAAATCTAATTTTTGACAACCTCATTTTATTTAAAACTAAGAACAGCAAAAATAATCTTTTTCGCAATATAGCTATATTACATATAATATTTTATTTCACGCTATAACCATACCATATATCACAGGCAATAATATATGGTCGCGATATTGCTAAACGCCAATAACATGTACTTTTTAATGAGTTATTTTTCACACTTACGTGATATATGTTAACCATAGCGTGATATGTCATTTGCATGCCTCTCCCCTCGAATTGTGGACCGTGAGGTACGCTTTGAAGCCCTCTTTGATGTACATTAGCAGTATTATCCATATTATTAGCAGCTTGTACAATATCTTTGGCGAATCATTTTAAAACCTTTAAGGCTCTGTGAAAAATTCGTTATTTGTTGGTCATCAGAACAAGCGCGCATGCCACGACCCTTCAAGCTCATGTTAACCGGTGAATAAAAACTCTTTTGATTGATCACGCCAAAAGTTTTTAATTACCGGGCGTTATGCCCTCTAAATGGCCGTAAAAGATTCTCGCTTAACACAAACCCCTCATATTTAGCCTATAGTTCTCTCTAAAATGAAGGAAGCGGAAATATCCAATGTGCCTCTTTTTCCAACACAGTTTTTTGAAATATGGACGAATCCCAATATTTTCCGTAGGCGTCTACGTCCACATTAACAAATTTATAATCGAAGCCGACTATTACCATTAGTACCATTGAAAAATAGTGTTTTTAATTTAAGTTCATTGAGCCGCTGTGTGTCGAAATTTTTGAGCGCGTATATGTTTCCCGTCGACCGCTCCAATACAATAAGGAAAATGAGACATTGTCTGGAAATGGCGGCAATGGACAACCAATCGGCATGGAAAGAATTATCAATGTAGTCTTCTTTCAAATTATGCCACAACTGTTGGTAGACGATGCGAACATTTCCACTGGTGATGGAAATTTCTAATCTGTAGGAGTAGTGCATAATCTGTGAAGATGATACGAGATCTCTACAAAAAAAATGTGTATGCTTAATTTAGTCATACGGTTTGTGCCAAAAAGGAAAATATTAAATTGTAGGTAAATCCATCCAAGACAAGTGGAAACATCTGTGAGATGCATTTTCTCCTACCTATCTCCTAAAAAGAAGAGTGGAGAAAAGCAAACAAAAACAATCTTTATGCTGGCCAATTATAATTCTTATTGAAGATATGTTAAAAAGATGTCACGGAATCCAGCGTTTCCGATGGTACTGATCAAAGATTTGAGAAGGAATTAAATCCTTGGTACTGATCCATCACCTCGCCAGCCGCTAGCGAATTCCAGGCAATGTGCGAAGCCGCAGCTCTGGACAAAACGGACAAGGTTATTTTAGCGGCACTGGAGACATCCTCCAAACTCCTGACAAAAGCAAATGCCCTCTTGGCTTTTTTTGCCATCAATAACACCTTCGGTCAGAAATTTCACCGAAGATGAAAAACTGGGAGTTCTTAATTTGAAAAAAAAAATTAAATAGGGTTAGGGTTCCAGTAACCCAAATGCTCCCCTATCAAATATGGAAACGTAGAATCTACACACCTTTCGACAAAATTAATACGAGCAGTTGTAATAAGGTGCCTTTCTTGCAGATCTTTGTTTATTTTTGTATTATGGAAATAAATAAGTGATTGTGTGAAGTTGAATGTGGCTGGACTCATTTGGAAGTATTTTTAAAATTCATCCTCATGTTGCAGTGTCTAACTCATGTATAATGCACTTTCCACATATCTTAGTTGCTTGCAACAATGGATTGATTCAAAACCAGAGTTTGTTTTTTTCCGGTGTCTTGTTCGTGGATTCAAAATCAGTAGCAATAGACGTCTTCTTTCCATGGTGTTAACTGTGGCATCACTGCGCTTTCGGTTTATTTTAAATGTCTACCAATGGTCGCTTATTATGGTGCCATGTGAAAATACTTCGCCAAATTATATTGCCCACGCTATATGCTATGGTTATAGCATCATGTGAAAACGCTCTTATCCACAATACCGAAACACAATTTTTTGGACGCGCATTTAGCATCATCAGGAGATGATTATCATTTAATGCAACTTAGTTACTTAGACACCTCGGTACTCCAGTCCGGTGTAGAAACTAGGATGTAATTTTAGAACTTTTAGTTAACAAAACGACGGAAAGTGAAATTACATCCAAATAAATTCATGGCATGTTACGGAATTACATTTTGTTCATTACAATTTGATTGAGTTTGAATAGCGATATGAACAAAACCTGCACCATTTTAAATGCTTATTAAGGTACTTGAAGTTAGACGCTGAAAACTTTCAAAAATTTCAGGTGTGTATCTTGTTAGTACTTCATATAGTTTCGTTAGTGCTTTTTGATTTTGAAGATACTGATTATTTTTAATTTCAAGGTCAGTCAATAAACTATTAAACATCAGGCCAACTTTATGCTTTATTAGCAAATGTGTCGGTAGTGCCTTTCAATGTTTCAAATTGTTTCGTGAGTGTTTCCTTATTATTTAAAATATTAAATTTTTAATTCCATGGTCGTCCCCGAAAATGCTTAATATCCAGTCAAATTTAAGGTAATTTTTTAGTGTATTGTTAGTGCATTCTAGGTCTTTAAATAGTGTCGTTGGTGCTTTTTTGGTTATTTAGATTCTCCAGTGGTTAATGTCGAAATCAACTTCGAAAGCATTTAGGATTTAGTAAAACTTCCTTCCTTCCTTAGCGCCTCAACTAGTTTTATTGATGCGATTGATCACGATCGACTCAAATTTAGTGAAATTTCTAATATTGCGTTAATACTTCAAAAATGTATTGGTGATTTATTGATTTTGGAGATATTCAAGTTTTCAAGAGATCAAGTGAAATTTTTTGCTTTTATTCCAAAAGTTTCGTTGATGCCTTTTCGGTTCATGAGGGACTAAAAAAAAATTATTTGAAAGGAAATTGTTTAGGATCCAGTCAAGTTTTGTGCCATTTTTATTACATCTTGAGTGCTTTTTATTGCAACAAATGATTTCGCTAGGAGCTTGTTTGGTTTTTGAGATATTTTTGAAATTAAAAGGCATAAAGAGTTTTGGATCGAGATAAATTTTGTGCAATTTTTTAGTACTTTTTAAAACGGTGAAATTTAATGATATCTAAATTTTGGGGGTGAATTAAAGGATGAAAAGGGCTTCACTGATCCCTCTACAATTAGTAGTCTTAGTAGTCGCCTCTTACTTTACAAATCTGTAATCTGTACACGCACTTTCTTTTTTAGTTAAAAAATGTGTATTACTTTTGTACAACTCTATTATCTTTAACTTTTGTTCATAAAGAGTTATCTAAGTAGGAGTGGCTTTTGTAGGTACGTTTCAACTAAAGACTAAAAATTATTTTCTTATAATCAAATTTTTATCACGAATGGAAACTTCGAAAAAATTAACAAGAAATAGTTTTCCATCAACAAAATTTGAGGTGATAAAATTTCACCGTTTCAAGATGGCCGCCATCTTTAGAATACATTTTCTAATTGTTGAAGACATTACCATCTTCAAATCTCTCCAAAAGCGAAGAAGCACCAATGAAACTTTATAAGGACGAAGAAGTATCTATAATGGAACACTAAAAAATTACACAAAACTTGAATCGATCCTATACAATTTGGCGGCTGCCCTTCGGGTACAATAGTTTGAATATTTCAAACAGTGTTGCCAAATTTTAAAAAATCGCGTCGCCACCCTTGTTTCTTATTTGTCGCCCAAAATCGCATTTGTCGCAGAAGTAGATATTGGATAATGCTTTCTATAATTGTGAAATTTTAAGTAATTTTTTTTGTTCATAAGTTTCCTACAAGTTTTAGTAGCCCAAAATCGCTCAACCATATCAAATATATTTTTTTGTACATAATTACCATATCCTCTATTTCAAGTATAAAAATATATTTATACCAAAATAACAATAAATCTTTTAAATTTATATGTTTAAAAACTTATATTGTTGAATTTGCAGAATTGCTTCATCCTGATTTGGCTCAGCTGGCTCGGTAGAGCTAGTTTCATGCATTATTTGGGATGTCAACCTATTTAACGTATGTTTACTTGGACATGAATTTTTATAGCATTTGTTGAATGACATTTGATCAACATAATTGCATTTAAAATATTAAAAAGAGAAATTAGGAACCCTATAACTCTATTCTCGAAGAACGAGATATGCTTAAGTGGTGGAAAAACAGGGATTTACCTAATTCTTAAATTATCCAAGACTTGCTCGTCTTGCAAAACATACTTCTCTGTTGTAGCAACGTCCGTACCTGGTGAGAGGATATTTTCCAAAGCAAAGCTCATAGTCTTAGACAGAAGATCTCGCTTAAAGCCAAATTGAAAAAATTATGCTTTTAAATGGAACTAATTACAGAAAATAATTAAGCTATTAGGTTACTAATGTTTATATTCTTAAAGGTTTTAATTTTGTTATGCTTCACTTTCCGGATTTTATATATTTACTTTCCGGATTATAAATATTTATTTATATTTAATATAACTTTATCAAAACAAACTTGTACATTAAGTATCTAATGTATGTTAGAATAAAAATAATATTATTTTGTTTTTTATATTTTTATTCTATTTACTTTCGGGCTTGTAGACCTCTCGTGTTTTAATATGTTTGTGCTTGTGCTAGTAAGCCTCGCTTGAAAGTTTACATTGTAATTTTTTCCATATTTTCCAAATATTTGATGTTACAATATTAGTGTTTTATTGTAATTCAATATTCAATAAAACAATAAGCGTATCCAAGTCAATATCCACATAAAAAGTATTGGATATGTGGGTTTTATCCGATATTTTAAAGTATCGAAGTTGCCCATCACTAAAATTCACTAAATAAAAACAAAATATGCGAAATTGACAATTGCTTGTTACCTGTCAATTTAAAAAAAGGTGCATTTTTTGACCCTATACTACTGTCCTTATCGGATAACCGGTTTGAAAGAGTAAACCAGTAATCCAGTTAGGGGTTGCGGCATTAATTTTTTTTTATCATAACCGAAGAAGCGCCACAAATCGCGCTATCGAAATTGAGAAATCGCTCAAATTGTGACTTGCGCAAACCACAGTGAGATGTAGCCCAAATTGCGATAAATCGCCCAACAATCAAACAGAGCACCAACGAAACTTTTTGAAACCCTAAAAGGCATTAACGAAGCAATAAAAAACACTAAAATTGACTCGATCGTAAACCTTTTTGATGTTGACCTTGGTATTAAAAACTTGAATAGCTCAAAAACCAAAGAAGCACTAAGGAGACTTTTTAGGGCATTAAAAATTACTAAATAAGCACGAAAGAATGGCATAAAATTTTACTCGATCAAACATAATGAGTCCAAAATTTTTCGTATTCCATGACGATAGACTAAGTCTAACTCTGCCAAGAAGATTAGAGCTATTGATCATCCTCATAAAACTTCAAATAGGCATATACGTATATGGATTTCTTCTAATTGACACTCAAAATTAAATATTTCCAGCACTGAATATTCATTAAAATTGATCGCTATCATAAAGTCAAAATGTGTACCATTTTTCTGCCTCTGAAGTCGGTGGTACTTTATAACCTGTAAATTTTTTTTAATTTTGATCGTACTCCAAACAGGAAAAAATTCCATTAATGGGAAATTGTGTACCTCAAAGGCTGAAAATAATTTGAAGGTCCCTATTTAGTTATACAGGAGTAGTAAAAAGTATATATTTTTTAAATGATATTGTCACCATTCCATAATTTTTTTCAAGCCCTATATTCAGTAATATCTTATTTGACATATTTTCATATGCATTATTAAAGTAAATGAACTAAAAGGAAACACTGAATTAATTTTTTATCTAAATCTAGATTATAATAAAAATTTGTAAAAACATTTTTTTTACTGGTCGGAAGACATATTTCCTCCCTGATTAGCAACACATTTTTCAAAACTTGTCTGTAGATGAACTAACGTACTTTCTATTTAATGTGGTTCCTGTTCATTTAATATATTGATCTCTTGCCTAATAAAATACATCTATGTTCTTAATGTCCAATTTGCAAATTTTATGTTTTATATATCCCGCCTTAAACATTATCCAGCACTGTTAAATCGGTGCTATTTGCTGGCCATGGGATTGTCCCATTTCGTCCAATCAATTCGTTAAAAGTGTATCAAGATAGAATCGCACTCTTTGTACTACATGTGGTGTAGCGCCATCACGCTGAAGGCAGGTTCTTAAGTTGTTCTTCTATATAATTCTTTCAAAAAATATTACGTATTTTTCAACGCCATATATTTACCGTTTCACGACTTTGAAACTGTACTTCTCTTACAAAGGCTGATGGATTCTGAGTTGCCCACTGTTTGAAATTTTGGCGATTTGGTATGCCACTTGTAGAGAAGCTGGATTCATTTGTCCATATGTTTTAAAAAAAAAATCCTTTCATTGTTAAATCTATTTACCATTAAATTGTTGCTTACATAGAGGAGAAACAAGATTGGGCCCAGGACAGAGCCCTGAGGAACACCAAAGTCAATAGCCCGAGCCTCCAATGCAGTCTCACCAAATGATACAGTCTGACTACGACCCGACAGGTAACTCTCAAACCACTTAAGAGCTATGCCTCTAAAACTGCACGTTTCCAGCTTCCACAACAGAATTTTGTGATTGTCACCGTCAAAAGCTTTTGACAAGTCGCAGAAAACTGCAGCATCCACATCATTAAGGACCATTAAAAGTTACTCAAGAAACTGATTCACAATATTGTGCCCTTTGAGATACGATACCGCACGCCGCTTAACAATTTTTTCTATGATTTTCGAAAGCGTAGGCACTAAGGCCACTGGTCTGTAATTTGATGGGCACTCCTGGTCACCACCCTTAAAAAGCGGTAAAACAGCAGCCAATATTTAACAAGATGGAAATTCACCATCATAAAAGGATGCGTTAATACAATCAACCAAAATTTCGAGAGCTACATCTGGCCAATTTAATAGACATTTCATCCCATCCCGAAACATTCTATATTTCCCCAAATACTGATTTTAATTCATATACAGTGTGGCCCAAATTGGGTATACATGTATGGGTATCTTCTAAACTATATGAGATAGAAACATTGTTAAATGGCGAAAGTTGTAGGCCATTCAATTCCCAATTCAACGCCATTTTGATAACGATTTTCTCTCTTTTTGTTTTTAAGATATTTTGAAAAAATCAAAAAGTTGTATTTTCGAAAAAGCGCTGTACTTTTTTTATTTAAACATATTTTTAAAATCTGTAAAAACATTGTTAGGACAATCAGTTTTTAGTTCTGACGTTTCGGTTCTGAGAAACCATCATCAATTTCGTTTTTTCTTATGGCGGTCATTTCGTTTTTTAGCACATTTAAAAAGAACATATTTTTTCCTTTCTTATGATGTATAACACTTGATAAAAATATTTTATTTTTATGTCAAAAAACGACAAAGTTAATTTTTAACTGAGTTGGCCATGACTGCGGAAGCCATTTGCCGTAATAAATGATAGTGTTGCTATGGTGATTCAGCGGCATTTAAATCATTTTACTGAAAAGTGACATTATTCAGTCAAAACTCTATTTGGTGGTTTTTGTTTAAATTTTCATAAATTTTGATTTCTAAATATCGCCACGCGGTATGCCAGTGAAGAAAAATATGACATATTAGAATGTTATATTAAATGTAATAGAAATACAAATCTTGCCACCGCCGACTATTCGGACCTGTATCCTGAGAGGCAACAGCCAAGACTATTCGCGAGGCTTGACCTGAACTTAAAAAATTATGGAAGCTTTGAAGTACCAACGCCAAAGAAATATCAGAAGGACAATCAAGCTCGTGACGATGACATTGAGGATATTTTAATGCGAACCCGACGACGTCGACGAGAGTACGTGCGAGGGAAATACTTATACCAAGAACTACTATCCAAACAGTCCTTAGAGAAAACAAATATCGTCCTTATAAACCTTGTTCAAGTTTTAAAGGAAACAGACCCAAGGCGATTATGATTTTCAAACTGGTTTGTAAACCAATGTCATGAAAACCCCAATTTCAGTATGAAGATTATATGGACCGACGAAACGTTTTTCAGCAACTGCGGAGCATTCATTATGGTGAATATCCATTTTTGGGCCACTGATAATCGTCACCAAGTGGCAGAACGTAGGCCACAAGTAAGATTTGGCTTTTATGTCTGGTGTGGTGTGTACGGTAAATCTACACAGTCCGCAAAATATTTACAAAGTCAAATAGTATAATTTGTTTTTAGATAATCAACTTATAGGACCATTCATTTACAGTTAAATAATGTTATATCAAACCGGGGTCCTGTAAATTGACCAGCTAGGTCCCCGGATATTACACCCCTCGGTGTAATCTTTGGGCAAAGTTTACAGAATAAATATAAGTTGCCTCACTCACTGTCGAAACTTTAATGCATTGAGATCACAAGCGTGCAGCAGATACCTGCATATTCTGTAAACTTTCTACTTTGTACCATCAAATACCGTGAACAACTGTGTATGCGTATGCATCGGCGGTGGCTGGGTCCTCGAGCGGGACGAGGTGGTGGGGTCTAGCCGGTGGCGTTGTAAAGTAAGCAGTTATGAACAGAAACCGATTCCTATATTTAGAACGATAGTTTGGAAATTAATAGCAAATATTGTTGTACGGCAACCGCCCTCCGTAGCAACTGTTGCTAAAGCCAACTCAATATTGTTTCAATATTATTTTGTCCTTTGGTCACATGGCTTCCCAAGACTTCTATAATTTCATAGGTTCATAACAGACTTATCTTAAGGCTTGAGTCTGGAGTAGAGATTCAATGGTTTGGAAAAAAACCCGAAAAATTGGAAAAAATCACGGTTTTTTTCCGTTTTTTACTGAATCCTTAAAAAAATTGGAAAAATTGAAAAAAAAAAGAAATTTAACTGAAAACCCAAAAAATCCCTAATTAGCGATATAAGGGATAAGGGTAGATTTTTCCATATTTTTGCACTATCTGAAGGTCGCTTAAATAAAAAACAAGGACAAAAATGCTTATCTTTATTTTAAAATATAAAAATAAAACTCTTTATCTTTATTAACAAAATAAACATAGTTTAAAACAAAACGAAACAGGTAAAAAAACAACAAAAAAAAAGCGTTACTAAAACCCAGGCTCAGGAACAAACTCTTAGGAACAGTTGCAACTTGCAATGTTGCAAAAATACAAGAACTAAAAATTTACTCTGTGGAGGATAACAAATAATATAAATGCAAAACGTAAAATTAACAAAAAAAGGTAATAAAAAAACTTTATTTATCCAACGCCAAAACGCTTAAAGGAATTTTATCTTGACTGTCAGTATCCGAGTACGAGGACTTTGAGGGAATGTCTTCAGAAATATCTGAGTCTGATTCCTTTTCCGTAACATTTCCTTCGCCATCTTGCTCGTGATCATTAATATGAATCTGTTCCAAAAGCGGATATGGTCTTGGATTGTAAACGAGCTTGTCATTTTCATCCAATTTTAAACTAGACTGAATGGCAACAAGCTTTTGAACTTTATCCTTTGGTAACCTGTTCCTTTTATTGGTATGTATGACACCATGTAAAGACCAGTTTATTTCTGATGAGGCGGAAGAGGGAGGTCCATTTAAAATTCTGGAAGCAATTGGCATAAATGACTGTGAGGTACACAAACCATGCCACCATATAACAGGATGGGTGTTGTTTGCAGATTCCCATAGAGAATTTCTACTAAAAAATGCTGTTTTGATTCTAAAGTGGGCTAGATTGGCCATAACTTGTCCTACATCCAAATTTAATAACCGAGCAATTTCCGAAATAAAATCAATAGCCAGCTTTGAGAGGCGCCGATAGAAAAGTGCAGACGATCGTTTTCCTGTCCTATGCCTATATACCTAATACGGCCAACAGAGGTATATGGTATATAATATCATAAAATTATAACAAGCAACGAAACAACTGAAATTGTGCCGCCTCGTCTATTTGTAAAGATGTGGGGGATTCACGGTTCACCGATAAATTAATTTCCGCGCTGCATTTTTTTATAAAATATATATACAATACCTTTCTAAATATTGAAAAATATTTAATAGCTAAAACAAGCCTGGAACAAAACTGTTTTTTATTCTTTTTAATAAAAATTAAATTTTTCCGAAATTTACCGTTTTTTTCCAATTTTTCCAGGAAAAAAAACCGGTTTTTTTCCAGCATTCAAATTTTCCGGAAATTTTGAATCACTAGTCTGGAGTGTTGACTGTCAGGATTGAGTTCCAAATAACTGGCGGTGCTACACTTGTATTCCTATTGCATTTAATATATCATTCTTAACATATTGATATTTTTTTAATGATGTGTGGTAGAGCAGCTAATATTAAACTTACCTTTTAACAAATATTAATAAAAACAAAAATTACTAAAAATGAAAAGTTAAATTCGATGTTTGTCTGATCAATGTTTCGTATATTTTTCAGTAAAGTAATTATGAAACACTAGCAATATTTGTTTTGTACCGCAAATGGCCTCCGCAATCATGGCCAGCCCAGCTGAAAATTAAATTTGTCGTTTTCTGACATAAAAATAAAATATTTTTATGAAGTGTTATACATCACAAGAAAGGGGAAAAAGTTCTTTTTAAATGTGCTAAAAAACAAAATGACCGCCATAAGAAAAAAAGGAGTTGATGCTGGTTTCTCATAACCAAATCGTCAGAACTAAAAACTGAATACATGGGTGCATCGAGCATAAAAAGTTGTCCTAACAATGTTTTTACAGATTTTAAAAATATCTTTAAATAAAAAAAATACAGCGCTTTTTCGAAAATACAACTTTTTGATTTTTTCAAAATATATCAAAAACGAAGAAATATCAAATCGTTATCAAAATGGCATTGAATTTGGAATTGAATGACCTAAAACTTTCCCCATTTAACCGATTTTCTATCTCTTATAGTTTCCAAGATACCCATACATGTATACCCAATTTGGGCCACACTGTATATCAGTTGATGAAAGGAAAAAGGTTTGTTGTAAATGTGATCAAACGCGACATTTACTTGGTTAGCCAGATTGAGTGCTATGGAAGAATAGAAATCATTCAACTCACCAGCAGAGAGCTTACTGTCATTTTTAACTTTACTAATCCTGCCTCTAATATTATTCACTATACTCCATCTCTCTCTGCACATTATTAGATTGTAATGGTAATAAGTTCGTTTAACCATCCTAACAACTTTTCGGAATATTTGTCTATAATGATTAAAATATGAAACGATATAAACTGAGTGTCAAAATTAAATTTTCTAATGTAGCGCAGAGAGCGTAAGTTCTTGGCAGAAACTTTGATATCCTTATTGATTCAAGGCTTTTTGTTTTTCTTTTTTAAATGTTTAATAGGAAATGCCTTATTAAGATTGAAGTAATGTGCGAATGAAAGTTTTCTAAGGGATTCGGAGACATCAATATAGATTGCCAATCCTATAGATAACAAAGTTGAAAGAAGACATTATAGTTAGGTATAATGTAAAATGCTACTACTTGACAGAGTTGGTGAAGAACTTTGAAGAAACGGGCTCCGTATGCAACAGAGCAATTAAGCAAGTAAGAGTTCTAGATGAAGTTACCCAAATTGAAGTATTAGGTCATTTCGCTATGGATCCCACTACGTCAATTCCAAAAGTATCTAAATTAACACACGTTTCAGTAGGTTCCATTCAAAAAACTTTTTTTTCTTATAAAATACAAATTCTTCAACAGCTCAGGACGATTATGACTGAAGAATTGAATTTTGAGAAACAATGACTCAGAACGTCGCCTTCCACACAGAGTGTCGTAACTAACAAAAAATTTAAAAATTAGTTACGCGCGCTGTCCCGAAGTTCACTTCGATCTACCGCACGTTCCCACAAAGTGCCGTAACTGAATTAGCAAAGGCTCTTATGCTGTAGCAAACAAAACAAATGGCGTATCTGACAAAATTTAGTTTTTCGATCACACTAAACGACGTAACTTTACTTACGACCTTTTGTGAGAAATGCTTAGTAGTGCGGTATCAAATCACACAAAGGGTCGTATGTGTGGTTACGTCAGTTTGTGCGAAATATTTTCGTTGTGGCTTTCGTGAACGTTGACGTAAGTGAAGCGTTAACGTGTTTTTATGCTTGTAAACATAACCTATAAAACGTTGTGTTAAGCCAGTAGCGGTTTTTACTATTAGTTCCAGTTAAAAGTTTATTTTAGTTGTGTTAATAATAATTGTTAATAATTTAGGTGTGAATACATAAAGAGGTAAGTGTTATTGATAATAAATTATTATTGTAAATACGATTGTTTAAAATAAAAAGGTATAGTATTAGAATCAAGTGTGCACACAAATTAATGGTTACTAGATGCCGCAAGTTTTAAACAGATTACTTGTAAACAATTAAGTGGATTGAATAATTTTTGAATAGGTAAGAAAAATCGTCTAGATAAATCTCATCGATTTTTTTGGGGCAAATTTTGGTAAAAGAGAAGACTCTTTATTCATTACGTATTATGTGCCATTTACAATCATTCATTGTTGAATGTAGCAAATTTTTTCTGTGATTGTAGTTTTTCGAAATTTCGAAAAATCTGAAATATTGTTCAATTACTTCAAGAATCGTTTTTACTCTTTTCAGATCTAAATCTTGCATTATGGATGCTCTAGTTGTGTGGCAAGACGGAACAAAGAATGTTGTTCGAAAAAATGAACTACGTTTAGTTGTGGGTAATAAAATTATGGTAGGATCGAAAGTAAAAATGCGTTTCAAAGGTAAATGGTACTTTGGAGAAGTAACCGACGTGGAAGATAGGAGCGAAGCAGGGTCAACCGAACATCATTCCCGCAGCATGGAAAGCTCTTCTGATGAAGATCTTCCTCTTAGCGTGCTTCAGCAAAAAAAAAATTATTCCAAAAAGTAATCTCAAGTTGACAAGAACAGGTGAAGAAGTCGCCGAAAACAGGAGGTCTAATCTCTCGGACGTAAATGAAGATATCTTATCGTCTACACCGAGGTCTACACCTTCCCCAATGCATGACTTCGACGCTGACCCACCTTTCGGACAATGTGAAGTGCGTAAATGTAAAGATGAAGTTTTCAGCTCTTGCGAAATTTGTGAAAAGCTTGTATGCTGGACTCATTTCATGTCAGATATGAAGCTTTGTTGTCTTAAACGAAATTGGAAACACTTAACTGCCGAATATGAAAGTGCAAACGACATTGAATTATTGGATAACGTTATATTCACTTCCATTGTGAAAAAAAACTGAACACTACACAAGTGAAGGTGGTGAGAAAGAAAATATCGAGGCAAAAAAGGAAAAACGCCCTAATGTATATCGTGAAGCAAAGATATTGCGAAGCTTGAGAAAAGAATATAAAAGCCCTGTAACAAAAAAAATTGTCCAAGCAAAAGAGCTTAAAAATCGATGCAATGGCGAAACCTGTAAAAAAATTGGGAAACTATGTAGCGAAATAAGTAATGAGCAGCGAGAAGTAATATTCAACCAATATTATGCCTTAAGTGATATTACAAGGCAACGAGAGTTTCTAGTCCGCCACATAGAAAAAGTAGAAACAGCCAAAAAACTAGTAAGAAGGAGCAATCCCGGAGAAGTTACAGTTTACGTTACTATCTGACGGTTGAAGGAAAAAGGAAGATCATTTGCAAGAAACTGTTTTTAAGTACGTTCGATGTATCAGATCGGACTTGTCGAACTGCATTAGGTAAACTTAGTGAATCGGGAATACTTGAAAAAGATAGACGTGGCGGAAGGCATAGAAGTCAAGCAGAAATAGGACGAGAACTTCAGATGACAAAAAACATTTCGGAACATATTGAAAGGTTTCCTAAGGTTGAATCACATTACTGCAGATCTTCCACTTCTAGGTTGTACCTTCACCCTGATTTATCTCTTCCAAAAATGTACGCTATGTTCCTACAAGAATTGGAGCAGACATCAGGATCAAAGCCCAGCTTTTCCACCTACCGGAGAATTTTCATGACAAAAAACCTTTCGTTTTTCCGCCCAAAAAAAGATATGTGTTCTTTGTGTATGACGTATAAGCAAGGAGATGATGAAACAAAGGGAAAACTAAAAGAGAGATATGAAAAACACACTTTAGAGAAAGTCAAAGTAAGAGAACGAAAAGAAGAATACAAAGTTCAAGCTTGCAAAGATAAATCTATTTTATGTGCAGTTTTCGATCTGCAACAGGTGATCTATTTGCCAATTAGTCGAGAAAGTGCCATTTTTTATAAAAGTCGCCTGTCTAATTTTAATTTCACTTTTTATAATGTAGCGACTAAAGAATGTCTATGTTTTCCTTGGAACGAGTCAATAAGTAAGAGGGGGGCCTCAGAAATTTCTAGTTGTGTGTTTAAGAGTCTCGAGTATTATTCAGCACGAGGTATAAAATCTGTAATTCTATATTCGGACGGATGTTATGGTCAGAATAAGAACTCGATCATGGCTGCAATGATGTTATATTCAGTTCAGAAATTTAAGGAAATCAAAACCATATCTCTACGTTTTTTCGAGACCAACCATGGACAAAATGAAGGGGATTCAGCGCATAGCGCAATAAGTACAGCTCTTACACAAGTTGGTGATATTTTTATTCCCACCCAACTTTTCCCTATATTCAAACTAGCCAGACGAAAAAATCCTTACAAAGTCATCCCAATGGGTTGGGCTGACTTTTTGGATTTTAAAAGTGTCTCACAATCATTACGAATTTTAACAGTCCGTATCAGTAATGAAGGTAAAAAATTAAATTGGACCAATATTATGGAAATAATGGTGGACAAAAAAGAACCTATAAAAATATTTTCCAAAAATAGCCACTTTGACGCAAGGTATGATTTCATCGAATTAAAACGATTGGAGGGTAAGGTAGCTAATATTAAAGTTGGCAATTTATACAATGCTCCACTGAAGATAACGAAGAAAAAATTCGAAGATCTTACTTCATTATGTAAAGGTGATACTCCTGTTATAAAGCTTCCTGAATTCAAAGACTTTTATTACAGTCTGCCTCACGAAAATTAGTTTGTATTGGTAAAGTTGTTTTTTTTTTCTTTACTTACTTCTTATACTCATGCTATTTTGTTAAAATAATTAAACTTCTTAATTGAAAGTGTTTTATTGCCAACTGTCCTATCTGTAGGAAGTCGCAACACAAAATCACACAAACTGACGTAAGTGATAATTTTTCCAAAAATCTAAAAAAGTAAAGATTTTTTCAACAACTTTCATATAAAATTAATTTACATGAAAAACATACTTTTCCGTGTATTAAAATCAAAAATTCACATTGAACCGTATTTCGGTAATTCCGGAAAACATTATATACCTATTTTCGTTTTTTCGCTCTACTGTAAAATTTGTCAAATGTTAGTTACGACACTATGTGTGGAAGGCGACGAGATGATTCAAGTTAACCGATTTTTTTTTAAGAATATATGTTTCAGTGACGAATCAACTCTCTTTTTAAATGGGTTTGTGAATAAACATAATTGCAGATATTGGGACAATGAAAATCCACATGTGTTTCGGGAAGATCATACCCAATTTCCGGAGAAGATCAATATGTGGCCCGGTATTCTTGGAGATGAGATAATTTGGCCAATTTTCATAGAAATATGAAATATGCCTGAATATATGGGAAAAGATGATAGAATCCCCTTATTACTCAATCTTTGGAAAATCAAGTTAATCAAGAAGGGGATATGGACCTCGATGAACACAATTTGTATTTCCAGCAGGATGGAGCTCCGCCCCATTATGCGCTCTCAGTTAGGGCGTGGTTGAATCAAAGATTTCCCGGAAAGTGGATAGGTAGGAGAGGTTCTGTGGAATGGCCGGCGAGGTCCCCAGATCTCACACCAGTCGACTATTTTAGTGTATAAAACTCCGCCCGAGAATATTCTTGAATTGAGAAATAGAATTACTCAAGGATGTAGGCAAATTAAACGGCAAACTTCGAAAATTGGCTTTATTATTGCTTAGCCAATAACGGAGCACATTTTGAAAACCTATTTAAGTAACCTTAAAATGTGTTGATATTTTGAAAACCGATAGATTTGGCCACAGGACAAGTAATAGAAGAAACGTTTAATACTTTAAAAATTTAAGATGACAGACGTTTAGCTTTCCTAAGGTATAACTAAAAATATATGATATAATTAAAAATATTATTAAAATATGTCTCCCTTAAAACAAAATCTGACGCGTTTCGACGTTTCGTATGAAAATAATTGGTTCTTCCTGAAACTGGGGTGGATATTTTTGAAATGAGAGCACTGTATGTTTCTGATAGCCTTTTTTGTTGGTGCTCTGTGATTGGGATGCCTGGCTTGGTAAACTCGTTCTGTATATCCGAAGCATTATAATGATTTTCAATAAACACAAACTTTCCCGCTTTTCTTCTTGTGAATAAACCATTATTCTCTTGGAAGCAAAGAACATGAAAAAATCACTAGACCGATCGATGACAGTGAGAGAATTAGCTCTATTTATTATTTCGTCCAATCCAGTCCAAAAATAAGTCCAGTGAATAGTTATTTGCTTCCAAGAGAATAATGATTTTTTACCAAGAATAAAAGCAGGAAATTTTGTGTTTGTTTATAATTATTGTAATGCTTCGGCAACAGATCGAGCTTACCATGGGCAACACAGAATCCAGATTTTGTAAGAGACGTGCAGTTTCAAGGTCGTGAAAAAATAAATGTGAGCTGTGGAATACTACGTAATAAAAGGGTTAACGCTAACTGGTTCGGTTTATTGCGATTTTCTAGAGAAGAGCCACTTGAGAATCTACCTCTAAGACAATAAACCTACTACTACACTAAAACAGATATTTATTAAATAAGTATCCACCTATTTTACGTAAATGTAAATGTATTTTATGTAGTTAATATGTCAAATAAGGTATTCATGAATAGGGTTTAAAAAATTAATCGAATGGTGACGTAATATACAGGGTGTATAATTTAAAAAATATATACTTTTTACTACCTGCGTATAGCTAAATAGGGACCATCAAATTATTTTCAGCATTTGAAGGACAAACATTTCCCATTCATGGCGATTTTTCTTTTTGGGGTACGATCAAAAATAAAAAAGTTACAGGTGGTGGTGCACTTAATATTATTGTGGAGAACCTTATATTCATAGTAGCATTATAGTAGGTACTTCCAAATGAGGCGGAACCAAAAAAAAAACAATCCAGAATTTTCAATGAACTGGCAAACAATTGTAAAGGCTTTTTTTATATTGTTGCATACCTTGGGGGCGCAGAAATAGTACTAACAAGAAACAGTTGATGGTTCTGAGAAATACCTAATGGGTCATGCTTGAGATGAGAATATGTTAATTATCAAGGCGAAGTTTTGCTTTTTGATTATTTTCTAATACTGATTATGCATATGCATTAGCTAGCTATCTCCGTTAAACTGTGTCTCGGTATTTTAATAAATAGAAAATGATAATTTGATAAGAATTGTGGCTATATACTTGGGAGTAATTATTAAAGAATATGGTCTATGCTGTTGGTAGGTAATGCTTTAGGTGTATTAATATGGTAGCATCTGGAATTCATCTAGATGGCAGCAAAAATTACAATTTTAACAAGATGCATGACATGGGATAAATATAAAGTTGAAATTAATTAAATATAAGTATGTAAAAATTATGAAAATGGTCATGATTTCTTACTACGAATTATGGACCTCCATCATATATGTTTTAATATTTGGATACCTATAGCCTGCCTATGACTAGCAGGTCAGAGTATAATATTTTATATTCATTCTTAAGTTTAAGAAATAGTCTCGGAATATAAAACCTATTCAATGAAAATATCGTTAAACTCCAAAGTCAAGCACAAACTAATTTATCACCAACTTCCTTTTTAATAGTTTCAAAGCCAAAAATGTTTGCAAATCACTTTCACGAATCGGAATCGGCATGTCGTTTTTATTTACATCATGCCCGGGCATCGAGAATGTATGTTGACCGATAGTCCGAAAACCCTCAACTGAAAGGTGCCTAACCTTCCCGAACCCAAAAAGGTTAATCTATCTTCCTTTATGGGGGTCTATCGGGCTAAGAATCATAAATATCTGAGTGACGTTTTGTAGAAATATGGTCGATGGTTGATTTCGGTACACATGGACGGACCCTTTGTTCGAAACTTAGGCCATATTGAAATGGGAGGGTGGAATGTGAGTCAAGGCGTGCATTTCAGTCGCTTGTGTGAGACCCTCATAAAAAACCAAAAGCGATTGGACGAGATTAAATAGTTGTGCCGAATAGCTCAACGAATACTTTTTCGGATCTCCAGATACAAATTGTAAACAATTTGTTGTAACTGGAATTGGGATGTTTCAATTAAATTGTGCATTGCATTTAAATTCGAATGAGTAATAAATATTCAAGTGTAATTTGAAATTAATCGAGAATACAGACAGACTCGACTACCTATGCAACAATTTTTCTTCATCCACATTGGGCTTCGCTGAAATATAGTTCAAAATGGCGGAAAACAGAACGTGCCCGAGTTTTGCATGTGAGAAATTGGAGGCATTAGATAAATGGGCATGTTTCAACTTTCTACGATGCCGTTTGGTACGAGATTTTTCCGCATATTTTGCCATCTATTTATGCAGCACGTATTTGTAGCCCATCGAAAAACAGTAAACACAAAGGTTGCAGGGTTTTTCATGAACCGTAAAAATTTTCTTATCAGAACAAACAATAATTATTGACCATAGCAAAGCTCTTTTTTAAATGAATGGCCTAGTGTAGGTAGTTATATGGTTCAATTATTATCGAATAATCAGTTGATTACTCATTCTAAATAGTCCCGATTTCATACGTCGACCTAGGTATCTATACCACAGATTACCTAGAACAGATGCGAATCCTTTAGTGTTTTTTTTATACTGCGTTTTCGTGACCTTGGCCGCTCGCGACTTCCCGTTCGAGTCCCGAGGGGTAGGGTTGAAAAAGTTTGTTGCACCAACTACATAGTTTAACCGGCCGTAAAATGTGATGAAGATGTTTTGCCTCATCGGTTTTGATTTGTATAAAACAATTCTAAATATGACTATGAAAATAGGTTGCTTATTTTAGACTATTTTAGAGCCTATTAAAGCATGTGAATAACGTATATGTCGAGATTTAGATGTTTCAAAAATATATCTGCATCTTTTACATTAATGACTTCTGCGACAATCACTTTTTCTAGTTATTTGTTCAAAATAAAATCAGTGAGACAATTTCTTTCAGCTTTTACATGGAACGTCGTGAAAACGAAAGTCACTTTTAGCCATATAATGTTTTTATTCACTAAAAAAATTAAATATGGGATAAAATATTAATTTTCTTATGAGTTTTTCCTTTTTTACAACTTTTAACGTCTTTGTTTGCATATTTTATTGTGTAAAATAGTCTTAACCTGATAAATAATTTAATTGCATAAATAAAGAGAAGCTCGAACATGGATGTTTGAAGAGTATAAACTTCATTTTTTGAAAGCAAGTTTTGGTAACGTTTATCTCTACAGATATTTTATCAAACTCACTACAAATATTTTTTCTAGTTTAGAAACAAAAAAGATGAAGCCTTTGTTGGGGGACCTTAATATTCTAAAATAATTGTTTTCAGTATGCTTTGAAATGTGTGAATAAGAGTGGCTTGTCTAAAGTTTCTTCTGCATTAGAAAATTGAAGACAATGATGGCATTCATGAAATTCCAAACTCATTTTCAAGAGATAATTGAAAGCATTTCAAGTATTATATTTTCATGTCAATAATCATAATCATAAATTTGGAGAATTTTTTGTAACTTTCATCTAAAATCGGATTGGTATCTAGTAGTTGGGATAGGAGAACGTCTAAATTGTCCTCACAAGTCATATGATGTGTTGCAAGAAGTTTTGGCAAAATAGTTTCCTATATGCTCTTTCAAACTGAATAGGAGTAGGGTTTACACAATTCCCACTTTGTTGTCCAAAATAGTTCTCTAAACGGTCTTGAAAATTACTAAAGTAAATAAACGAACAAAACCAGGAAGAAAATTATCAAAATATGTAATATGTATTGCCTAGAACGCTTAACAACGCAGAAACACATAGCCACGAACTAGATTAAAGCGGCCGCGGCACGCTGATTTGGCTCGAGTAAATCACATAGAGCGTCTGACTATATAAGTAGGCGCCATGCCAGCCTCCTTAGAAACCAGGACAACTTCGTCCCCCGCGTAATCGGTAGCTTTCGCATCTGTTCTAGGTAATCTATGCCTTTACCTTACAGTGACCTAAGAAAAAATTTCAAAACGATGTCATAAGATCAGCATTTTAAGATCCTTTACACAAATAGTGCACTATGTTAAAATCGACCTCTTCTATTGGTCGATCCATCTCGTATTACAATATGTCTTCGTGATGCAATCAATTTCTGTCAAGAGCTCTCGTGGTGTAGAGGTTTAGATAGTTCGGTCTCACCTGGAGAGCCCGGGTTCAAACCACGTTGCATCTTTTTTTTTTAAGATTATGTTTCTAAACAGTTTTTTTCTTGATTTTGGGTATGTCTTGGGTTAGTTTGGGTTGGCACCTGGTTAGTTTCCCTTTCTTGAGCCCCCGTAGCGAGCGATGCGAGCGGAGGGCCATGCGGATCGACCAATAGGAGAAACCGATTTTTATATAGTGCACTATTTGTGTAAAGGATCTTATAATGCATAAGATCATTGCATATTCAAAGTCTGTAAACAACGCACTATCAGATAAATGAACCATATACAGGGCAATCCATTTAGAAAAATAAACGCTGATATTTTTTGACAGCTTTGCGATGCTCACGTATTTGTTCTATAATGATAAATACTGTCGATTAATGAAAAACCTAAAACTTGTATATTTTAAGTTTTTAAATATGCATTAAAATAAATGCTGTCGCTAGGTGGCAAAATATATAACAAAAACCCTGTATGTGTATTGTAATCAAGGAGAGATATGGGGATTTCTTATATGAGCAATATATGCGCGTACGCCCTCGAGAAGAAGATATGGGATTTCTATCTTCATCATGTTTTTTTTTTAAGAGTAGCAGTGAAGAAACTATAAAAATCATTTTAGTTAAAAGTCAATTAGGACGCAATTACCTAGGCGTGAGAAAAAGTTGAACTAAAAATAGGTATACCACTTTTATTTTTTTTATTAAGGAATCTGATTTAACCATTGATCTATGGTTTTTAGAATATTAAATCTAAGTATATAGTTTCTTAAGAAAAGAAGCAAGATGTGTATTTACAATATACACAGCAGAAGTGAAAACTTCAACAAAGCGATATTAATAACTAAAGC
>MU186332.1:31392-92494 GCA_016904865.1 Pissodes strobi | reverse complement strand
AATTAATTATATGCCCGTAAGCGTCGAGCTTCAGAGAGGAAGCACAAATAAAATACACACTCAATGCCACAAATGCCAGCAGTTTGGACACACCATTTCAAACTGCTATGCCAAACCTGTGCCATAGGTGCGCAGGTCCGCACTTTTATAAAGAGTGCACTCAAACCACAGAAACCCCAGCAAAGTGTTGCAATTGCGGGGGGAACACCCTGCAAACTACTCAATGTGCTCGAAAAACCCAAATTACAAAAAACCTCTGCCACAAACACGGCCTGTTAACACAAACATATCATTAGCACAAGTCACAAAACCGCAACAACAACAACAACAAGCTCCAAAACCCATACAAACAACACCCACCAACAAAAACACAAACTTTCAAACGAGTGCATTGCCGCAAGCAAACGGGTTAATTGCTCTTCTAACTATGTCTGAACAAGACATAGTAGCAAAACTGAACAAAATTTCAGATATCATCAACAAAAATCCGACACTGAAATTATTCGCTAATTTCAATGGCTAATAAACCGAAACACCTATTTTTAGTCAGTTGGAACGCGAACTCTCTTTACCCCAAAAGACACGAGTTTGCAGACTACCTGACTGAAAATAACATAGATATTGCACTCGTACAGGAAACATTCTTACGCCCTCAAACAAGATTACACATCAAAAACTACACAATCTACAGAAATGACAGGGCACAGCGTATGGGGGGCGGCACTGCCATTTTTCTAAAAAAACAACATCACACATGACGCAATACAATCACCACAGTCAGACATACTGGAGGTGACAAGCGTCAATGTCAGTCTAACTGACGGAGACATTGTGATTCATTCAGTATACAAGCCACCACAACTTAACTTACCACTAGACGAAACCACAAAACTCTTCAACTACACACTGCCATTTCTTGCAGCAGGAGACTTCAACTGCAAACATAGATCTTGGCGATGCAGGGCCACTAATACAGGTGGCACTGCATTACTAAGAGCTTCGCAAGAACTGCACTTCACAGTACACGCACCACTCGAACCCACTCACTTCCATCACGAACGCTCAGATATTCTAGACATAGCACTTACTCAAAACATCGCACACAACGTTGTGATTGACAATTTGGAGGATTTATCCTCATCAGATCATTTTCCTATTGCCATCACAATAAACAACATACACGAACACAAACAAGCAAATATACAACAATTCATACACTGGAACATATTCAAAGAACACTTAACACAAAACATGCACAACTTACCATACATCGCCTCCAAAGCGGAACTAGACAACGAAATTGCTAGATTCACCGAGGAGATACAAGCAGCCATAAACGCAGCCACAAAAACTGTACACACAAATCAAAACAACCCATACTCGCTTCCACAAAACATAAAAGACAACATAAGGCTCCGAAACAGGCTAAAACGACGAGCCAAACTAACAAACAATCCACTCTTAAACACACAAGCAAACAGACTCACGAATACAATCAAATCAGACATTAAAACTCCCAAAAACAACTCATGGACCGAATACATCACTACAGTCAACCCACAAAACAACTGTCTATGGAAAATCGCCAAATCGATGCAAATTCGCAACAAAGTGGCATATCCTAATATCCATGGACTGAGAGGAATGGTGTATTCCAGCGAAGAGAAGGCTGAGGCCTTCGCAGACTCGCTGGAATCGCAATTCACCTTAGGCGATGGGGCCCAGGATATAGATCACGAGGCAGCCATAGAGAGAAACTACAGAGAAATACTAACTTACGAAAACGAACACCAAGACGACGAAACACGACCAACCACCATCGCAGAAATTGCGCAAATTATTGCGCAATTAAACCCGAAAAAAGCACCCGGCTACGACAACATACCAAACAGAGAACTAAAACACTTACCAGAAACAGCCTTACTCAAATTCACTTACATCATAAACACAATACTATCACTAAAACACTTTCCAAAATCTTGGAAAAAAGCAAAAATAATTCTCATCCTTAAACCTCACAAAAATTTGATCTTTCCTCAAAACTGGCGACCTATTAGCTTGCTCTCATCACTGAGCAAGCTGACGGAGAAGGTTATGTTGGAGAGATTGAACACACACATAACGCAAAACAATCTGATCCCAGATGAACAGTTTGGGTTCAGAAAACAACACAACACCGAGCTCCAACTTGCCAGACTTGTTGAGGAAGCGACTAGAGGACTACAAAGACGGGCATCGACCGGAGTTGTAGTCCTTGACGTCGAAAAAGCCTTTGACAAAGTGTGGCATGAAGGACTCATACACAAATTAGACAGACTACACAATTTACCACCGCTACTAACTCAACTTATAGCTTCATTCCTCAAACACAGATCCTTCACTACACAAATAAATACAGCACTATCCACCACAAGGCGCATAGAGGCAGGAGTCCCCCAAGGCTCTCCTCTGTCGCCTACACTATACTCATTATACACAACAGACATACCTAGACACCCAAACACTAAACTCTCCATATACGCAGATGACACATGCATATTCTCAATAAACAACAATCACACAAGACTCAAAAATCACGTACAGCAACACTTAGACTCCATATACGAATGGGCAGAAACTTGGAATATTAAAATTAATGAAGATAAAACACAGGCCATGCTCATAACAACTAAACGTAATAAACCTATTCCAAATTTAAATCTCGAAAACTCAGTAATAAGATGGTCAAATTCTCTTAAATATCTAGGGGTAACCCTAGATAGTAAACTCACTTTTCAAAAGCATATACAAGCAAAAGTAAACGAAGGCATTGCAGCCAAACAAGCATTCTATCCATTAATTAACAGAAATAGTAAAATGTCACTAAAGAATAAACTAATGCTCTATAATCAGATAATAAAGCCCCAAATTCTATATGGAGCCATAGTATACACACATGCATGCAAAACAGACAAGAAAAAACTACAAACATTCCAAAACAAAACACTAAGACAAATTGTGAACGCACCTTGGTACGTTCGCAATGCAGACATTCACAACGATCTCAAAGTTGGCACAATTAACACATACATGGCAGGCAAACACACAATATTCTTAGAACAAGTTCGCAACCATACAAATCCACTCATAAGAACACTGTTCAGTAGAGTCACACACCCAAATAGAACAGTACACAAAAGTTTACTACTCCCACCAGAACACTAAATCACATACACAATAACAAGGAAAAAATTTTAAAAACCCAAAAAAATAATATCAATATCATTCTATCTTCAAAATTTCAAAATTTTCAATAATAATTTTTCCAAAAATTTTCAACTCTCAAAATTTTCAAAATTTCAAAAAGGTTCGTTCTTTTTCGAAAATCAAAATCTCAAAATCCAAAAACTTACAAAAATTTTAAATCAAATTTTCAAAAATTTCTCAAAATTCTCAATCACAAAATTCACTAACAAAACTAGAATGATTCAATAACAACAGCTGGGGACGAGAGCATCGCTGATGCCCTAGGCCGGGTTCCCCCCTAAAAACGGAGGTGTACAGGCATTAAGGGACTGCACGGGGTAGCTCGCCATATGGGCTCCATGCGTAGAAGTAGAGTCAGGGGGTAACACCCTGCGTATCACGTGCAGTTCTTTCCTGGGGTGATCGATTTGGACTTGCGGAGAAATCTGCATAACCCAAATCGATCAGCCTCGCCTAAGTGTCTACAGCAATTCTCTTGTCTGCTCAAAATCGTAAAACAAACAACACTCGTTCCTTCACTAATCGGCACCAAGGCACCATCACCAACGAAGACAAGGCCCAATGACGTACCAGAAACCAAGTCGTAGCATATACCAATAATTCAAGAACACAAGGACCAAGACAGTGCAAGAGTGCTTAGTGCACTAGCACGATAAGAAATCACAATAACGGAACGGAAGCTGACCTGTACGTGGTGCACCCTGCTAGACAACTGACGAGGCTCTGGCAATCGATTCAAATTCAAATTTATTTATTTGTGCAAGAAATCAACATTTTTTCACACGTCAATAGGCTTAAATACAGTTAAAAAGTATAAAATTTAATTACTAAGTACATCTAGGTTAAAAATAGGTTAAAAATTTCACATTATTAAAACATTTTGTTCATTATTAACAGTCCCAACTCTAAATCTAACAGGAGGAATATCACAGCAAAAATAATAAAATTTCAATTATAGTGTATATAATGTCATATTCTGGTATATCTATATGTGACATTCTATGCTTCAAATTTAGCATGAAATACTCAAGTCAAGGGACAAAAATTCATTGTGTTTGTACAAAGGATTTGCAATCAAAATTTGCTTAATTTTACTATTGTCATTATCTGTAAGTCAGTAAATTTAGTTAAGCTCTCCTCTGAAATTTGAAGACTCTCTCAGCCTAGGCACAATGTCCCCAGGCCGCAAGGGCATAGCAGGCTACTGAATGAAATAGACCATGATAGGAGTTTAAAAGTACGGGAAAATGGACCAATTTCCTTAGCTTTCGCAATAAAAAACTAGTTTTAGAAAGTCGGTCTGACAAATGGTCTATGTAATTTTCAAAGCTTAAGGTATGGTCCAGGTAAACACCCAAAAACTTTATATCCCCTGATCCATTTGTCTCAGGGTGAATGTAAGTTGAGATGTTTTTTTCTGTATTAAGGGTGAGTTTATTACAAGTAAACCAATCTTCCAAATTTTTTAAATTATCTTCTGTTTTTGTAAGCACAGTTTGATAGCTTTGGTCCATATTGAACAATGCAATATCATCGGCAAATAAACTTAAGTTTGATTCAGGAGCTGCCACCTTTATGTCATTTATGTATATTAAGAACAATAGAGAGGTGCCAAAAGAGAATCTTATGGCACTCCATGTTCCACTGTCACATTGCTTGAATAACCATTAAAGCAAGTGATCTGTGTGCGGTTACTGAGATAACTCCTGATTAGGTGTATACTTGGCCCACTGACACCATAATAATCCAATTTCTCAATCAAGATGCTATGAGAAACACAGTCAAATGCCTTCGAGAGGACACAGAACACAACGCTCATGAAAGCACCAACAATGCGTTCCAACATTCTCAGGATGGCTTGAGATGCTGACCTACCCTCTCTAAAACCATATTAGCAATCTGTGAATAGGTTTTTCTTTTCAAAGTATTTATAGAGTTGGTCTCTTAAAATTGATTCATATACTTTGGAGATAATTGGGATTAAGGCAATTGGTCTAAAATTATTTGGGTCATTTAATTTTCCTTTTTGGGTATGGGTACAATTTTGGTTATTTTGAAGCTTGTTGGATAAATGTTTTCAGTTAAGCTCATATTTATTAATTCTGTCAGTGGAGAAATAAGTATGTTTTTTAAGTATTTTAGTATGTCTGTGTTAATGTTATATATGTCCCTACCATTCTTATTTTTTAAGCTGTTTATTGTATCCCTCACCTGGATTTGACCTACTTTTTGAAATGAGAATAGATGACTTTGATATTTTGTATTTTTAGTCATGGAATCAACTTATGTGGTATGACTTACATTGTTTTGCCAGCTTGACATTTGAGACACTAATTGGTTAGCCATATTTGCAAAGAAAATATTAAAATCTTTAGCTTTTAAAGAAGTTTCGAACTTTTCAGCAAGTGTTCTATTAGAATGTTGGTTTATGATTTGCCATGAAGATCTGGCCTTGTTTTTCAATTTTTTATTAAAGTTTGCATTAGCTGTTTGTTTATCTGCATTTATTTTTTGCCTATATTGATTTCTAGATACATTGACTTGTTCTTTTAATGTTGCTGAGGGTCTCAGAGAATACCATTCTGTTAATAAACGTAAACTTTTGCGCATTTCATTGGTGAACCAGTTTACTTTGTTCTTTTGAGTGTTATTGATTTTTTTTTTGAATTTTTGGAAATGCTATGTTCATGGCATCTGTAATTGTTTTTAAGTATAAATCAAATTTTGTATCTACTAAGAGGCAAGAACTGGTTAAGTCCCAGCTGACCTCTGAAAGGATATTGTGTAATAGAAATTTTCCATAATCATTAAAAGGTCTGCATTCTACAACTTCAGCTTTATTTACAGACCCCGGCATATCTATCAATAATGAGATTGCTGCATGGTCTGAGAGATAAGGGTTAAAAACAGTTATAGTAAAGTCAATCTGGTTATTAAAATTTATGAATATATTGTCAAGGGTGTTTTGGCCATGCGTTGGTGAAAAAAACTTGTTCTTGAAATCCATAGCTCTTCATATGGTCAAGGACATCTTTTGCTTTTTTCCCATTAAGATTAAAATGAACATTGAAATCACCATTTATTACTGTATGATGGTTAAGATTTAGCTTATTTAGCATAGCTACAAACAAGTCAAAATTACCTTTTGGCGGTCTGTAAATTGTGATAATAAGAAGTTTTGATGAAATAATATTTGCTGCTGATATTTCACAAAGATTTTCTCTTGAGGGTGCCACAAGGTCACTCCTATCTATAGTGGATAAGTGAGGTTTAGAAAAAATTATTGTACCACCATGTTCACTAACTTGTCTTTCTACAAAAATATGAAGCGATAAGAAAGATATTTATATTGGTTGAATTTACCTCCTGTTCCATCAAAAAATGCTCGCTAAAGCATAGAATATCACTGTTTATGCAGTAGTCAGTCAAATAAGATTCGATTTATCCTGTCTTATTTCTTAATAAGCGAATATTCAGATAAAATATATTTATAGTATTTAGTTGTCGTCTGTTTATGGCCTCCATGGAGTCTTGAGATCTAACTTGGCTTCCATTATGGATACATCTGGTTGCAGAAAATTTTCCCTGGGACTTCGGAATCGCGTTATTATGGTATATTTCGGCCACATTGTTGGTTCAAATATCTTTTTCATATCAGAAAAAGGTACTTGTATTTTAAAGGCTGCAATATCCGTAGATTGAGTTTCCATTCTCTGAATGTTAAGTGCATTTATCTGGTTGTTCGTTAGATGCATTCCTATTTGGTCCATTGAGGTACTGGGACTTAGTCTAGACACAAAAATGCAGCGTCTACTCTCTACTGCTGATATTCGGAGTAGGGTTGTGCTGGATCCCAAAGTGCCTGGTTTTGTTTTATAGGCGCCCCTAGGTCCATTTTTGGCATCATTGTTTTGTTTTCGGTTGATATTGATCTGTCTGGGGATAGTAGCTGTTTGTGGTGATGGTTCACTTTGTGGAGCAGTGTTTTGTTGTTATGGCCAAAGGAGGGAAGATTTCTGTGTTTTCTGCTGTTTTGTTTTCTGCATGGTTATTTGTTAGAAAGCGTACAAGCTCTCAATTAGTACTTTTAATAGCGTTAACAACTGATTCTAGTTTAATAGCTAGTTGTTCATTATGATTCTCAAGGTGTTTTTCGATCGAGCTTGAATTGCATTCATGCACTTTAGATGCCTCTGATGTGGACTTTTTCATTATTTTTGATACCTCATCTAAGGGCTTTTCTTCTTTCTACTTCAGGGATAGATCTAGTTTGTTGTTTAGCATTTTTATTGTTTCCTCCATTTTGTTAATTTTTGGACTATTTTCTGATGTTTTCATTTTAGTTTCCAGTTTTTCCACTTTTCCTTTTAAATGGTTTACCTCATTTTTAAGTGAATCCATCAATTTCAGCATCTTGGGCATTTGTTTGAGCTTAGATGAACAATCGGGACACAGATGTATCAATGTTCTCGATTGACTGGGAATTACGCGTACTTCCTGGACCTGGGCATTTGTGCACTTTTCACATATAACTTTGTTGCACAAGTCGCAAGGAAAACCAAATGTGTTTTGTTTGTCTTCCTTAAAAACACATTCGTTTTTGCATTTAAAACATTTTCCATTCACAGTATTCACCATTTTGAGGTTA
Organism: Pissodes strobi; assembly: GCA_016904865.1. Lineage (NCBI taxonomy): Eukaryota > Metazoa > Arthropoda > Insecta > Coleoptera > Curculionidae > Pissodes > Pissodes strobi. The sequence continues at coordinate 84,600 of MU186332.1, read as the reverse complement.
TTGGGGTTTTGTTTTTGTTTTCGCGATTTATTTCGAGTCTTTTTCGGCACAAACTTCTTTTCCTGGGGTAATACTCAACTTGTAAAGGGTAACTAGTTAGTTTATATAATTTGTTTTTGGAAATTCGAACTTTGAAAATTTTTGCTGCATGCGTGTATTAGGTTAGGTTTTGTTTGTCACGGCGGTATAACCGTTCGATCGAGTATTAAGGAAATGTAATACTCAAAAGACCCTCTATCAACCCCCGATGCATGGCCAGCGTGATAGAGAAATGGCTAAAATTCTCCTAAACATGGAACGACAATTACAGGAACGGCCCTTAGTCTCCGGCAGATCGTTGGCTCTCAGCCAAGGTGGCGGCTGGTATCAGCAACGATCAAAGGGTGCTAAGAATCACTGGAGTGGACCAGGCTATCAAAACAGACGAACATTACATATAAACGCATACAACGCAAGAACTCTATCAACGGAGGACAAAATTTTGGAGTTGAAGGAGGAGCTTAATCACATCCAATGGGATATATTGGGCATCAGCGAAGTTCGCAGAAAGGGAGAAAAACAAATGGCCTTCAAATCAGGACATATTATATTCTACTCAAGGGCTGTCACACAGATTGATAAATATAAATACACGTGTCTGCTATTTGATACTACAACTAAACCATAAATATTCTATCAAGATTATTCAAGCGTATGCCAGTCCAGATGGAGGAACAAGAAACGAAATAGACTTCGTCATTACAGATAAGAAACACATAGTCGAAGATGTCACAGTATTGAATAAACTCTCTATTGGTAGTGACCATAGAATGGTAAGGGCAACAGTAGTGCTACGATTGGCCAAGGAGTGTCGAAAAATGGTTGTAAAAACCTATGCTAGCAAAAAGTGGTCACCAATAGAAGACATTAAAGCGTATAGGAGCACTATTGAAAATCGTCTAAGAATAACAGAAGACCAGAGTGTGAATGAATTAAATACAACCATTTTGAGATCAATTGAAGAGGCTACCAGGATACATAGTAAAACCCAGAGAGAAAAAAACCAGAAACTCAGTGCAAGAATAAAAGAACTGATGAAGCGAAGAAGAGAAATGAAAAACAAATACAACTATAGATAAATGAAATTAAGACACACTCAATATGAAGGGACATCAGAAAATATAATACCGACTGGTCATCAAAGATCATAGAGGAAAACAGGAGGATGAAGGTATTGCGACGCCAACTAAAACCAGGTAAGAGTGATACTAGTAAGCTGGAAAACATAAATGGGGAAACTGTGACAAATAAAGAACAACTGTTGAAAGCAGTGCAAGAATTCTATGCGAGCCTGTATCATGTCGAGGAGAATGATGGACCGGCAGTCTTAAATCAGGAATCGGAAGATATGCCTGACATTACAAAGGAAGGGGTTGAACTGTCTCTAGCGGGGATGAGAAATAACAGGGCACCGGGTGAGGACGGGGTTGTTATCGAGGCTGTTAAAGATGGTGGAGATAAACTACTAAATGCTATTACAAGTCTGTTTAATTTGTGGTTGATAACTGCAACCACACCTACCATATGGAATAATGCTGTAGTAACTATAATGCATAAAAAAGGTAACATAGCAAATCTTCAAAACTACATACCAATTAGTTTATTGTCACATTTTCATAAGCTATTTACTAAAATTATAACGAAACGTTTAAATGCTAAGATGAGTTATCAGCCGCGAGATCAGGCGTGTTTCCGTCCGGGATACGAAACAAACAATCACTTGCAGGTCATAAAGTCTCTTATTGAAAAGTGTATTGAATACAATAAGCCTCTTGTATGTGTGTTTGTAGACTACAAAAAGGCTTTCGACAGTATAAAACATCATGGAATGATGAAAGCCCTAGCTGGCTGCAGAATAGATCATAGATACGCAGCTCTTATAAAACATATGTACCAAAATGCAAGTGTAAAACTACACGATCAGACAGAAAGATTCAAAATAGAAGAAAGGGTACGCCAAGGTGATACCGTTTCCCCTAAACTATTTATCACCCTGCTGGAATATGCTTTCAAGAAAATTGACTGGGGGGATATGGGCATAAACTTAAATGACGAAAATTTAAATCATTTGAGTTTTGCCGATGATGTTGTGTTGGTATCAGATAGGATTGACCATGCCAATGACTGGATGAAGCTTCGCACCGGGTTGGACTCAAAATAAACACATCAAAACCACAATATATGACTAATTTGGTAGCAAGCCAAAACCTTTTGTTTGAAGGAGATGAAATCGAACAAGTAACAGCCTATAAATACCTTGGTCATGAAATACAAGTAGGACGCGACAACCAGACCTGCGGAATTAGACGACGTATAAACCTGGCGTGGGCTGCCTTTGGAAAACTGAGATATGTCTTTAAAACAGAAATCCCAACCTGTCTTAAACGGAAGGTCTTTGAGCAGTGTATACTCCCAGTTATGACGTATGGAGCTGAAACACTAACACTCACACAAAAATCTGCCGAAAGGCTTCGAGTTGTCCAAAGAGCTAGGGAGCGTTCCGTACTGGGAGTAAGCTTAAAAGACAGAATACCAAATGAAGTAATACGACAAAGAACCAAAGTCATAAACGTAGTTGAAAGAATAGCTAATATAAAGTGGGCTTGGGCAGGACACTTAGCCAGGGCAAGGGATGAGAGCTGGACAAAAAGAGTGATTAAGTGGCGCCCCCGACACGAGGCGTTAAGAAGTGGAGGATGACCTCCAACTCGTTGGACAGATGATCTCAGGAAAGTGGAGAGTAACTGGTTGAGAGCAGCACAATACCGTACCAGATGGAAAATGTTAAGGGAGGCTTACGTTCAGCAGTGGACAAGATTAGCTTTTTGCTGATGACGACGATGACAACACCGGCTGCCTCCCCCTGGAACTAAAAATAAGGAATGAATCTAATAGAAAGTTTTTATAGATAATTTACAAGCCAAATAGGTACTTCTAATGCACGTATATCTAAGAGAAGAGATTGGCCACGCATTATATTTATTCGATGACGATTATATTAAATATACCAACATCTATATGTCAGTCAGTGAAGGAGATATACACAGTGTTCGAAAGTAGCATCAAAATATTTCGGGAAACAAATTCTCCATCAGAAGATATGAAAAAGCTCATATTGACACATATCTTGAATTGGATCTATAGAGGGTGTAGTCCGCACTCATCCAGCGTGGGCCTTCAGAACTCGCTTGGCTCTTGTCAACCGCTCCAATACTTCACGTTGGAGTTACTGTTTTTCAATCAGCTGTTTTCTTAATTATAACATTTTGTAAACAAACATGTTCTGAGCTTCTAGGTGCCGGCTCTTTGATTATCCTCGCCAGTTAATCTTATGATATCTTACTTTAGGCAACTACCTTTCTCTGTATACTGGAAACATATTTTAATTTCTAAGCCTTAGACATTTGAGTTGCCAAACATACTCTCAGTGTTCTGACGTTGTAGACTAAAAGTCCCTGAGGATTTTTTTAATTTGTACATTAACTACTATTTTTAAATTGCTATTATTTTAATCTTAGTTCTCTTCACTATAACATGCAATATCCCACAAAAGTTAATACTGAATTAAACAGCATACATAAGCAATGAGCCCATTCAAATTAAGGAACAGGATGTTACAAAATACCCGCCAAATCTCTGTGTCTTGTTCTCGACCAACTCTAGACTCATGCCTCTATTTGTCCTCGTTGCTTTGAAGTAGAAACTGTTCGTGTACCAACAAATGTAAAACTAATTGAACACTATAGAGGCAGCATTGTTAATTGCATTGAAACGGTATTAAGTTGGAGACATGTTTCAATCGCAACTTGCATTTAAGCCGCAATGTTGGCGTAGAGTAGATTGTTACATAAAAAAAAATAAAAGACTAAGAGTATATATGGTGGATGTATAAATGGGGATAAGTGAAAATTATGCGAAATTGGCAGTAAGTTATTTTGCAGGTATTTTAGTACCCTACATCGACTGCTCTATACGTTATAAGTATATTAAGCTTTGATGCACCTTGTTTAAATCCAAGATAATTTAACTTACATAGGCATATCAGTATAAGTTAAGTTGAACTATTGAGATATACACTATTAAAAGGTCCAAATAGTACATCATATCTATCATTATTTAGCCCGACAACGGACAGGTGGTGAAAAGATTCGAGATTGGTCAAGCGGGTTCCATATCTATCCGATTTTACATTGTGGACAAAATTAAATTGGAACCTTCTTTAATGCTCGATAACTTTTTTATTTTCCAAGGCTTTTTTATAATTTTTGGATATGTTATGGCCTAAGGCATTGGGATTAAAAAGAACTTTGAAAAGAGGCTCTACTTCAGTGGCGTACATAAAAGGGGGTATTTTTCTAAACTAATGTATTTCAGGTCGTTGCAAAAATAGCAACAAGTGGTTTCCAGTAGACTGAAGTTAAAAATTTTGGCATTTGAAAATTAATTCAGAAGAAAATGATAATTTTCCTTTGGACAATAGCCTTTATCAAAAACACCAGTTTTTTTATTGCCAAACATTCCTTAGTCACAATAGAATTTATATGGTACTTGTACCTGGCATTTAAGCAGATAAATAACTCTGTTTACCAATATACAGTGGAATTTGCATTATTTATATTGCATTTATTGATCCGGTGAAATTGGATATTTTTGGAAGGTAGTACCGTACCAAAGTCATTAAAAAAATGGCTAAGTGCACAATAGTAATGCTGAGGAAGCTGAGTCATATGGTCTTGCTAAATGCGATTCATGCAATAACTGCTTATGTATACAGTGTTCATCTTTATCAGGATCCGAGCAGAAAAGTATAGCCCTAAAAAACGCTCTCCCTGTATTGAATATCTATATAAAGAATGCTTACCAAATAAAAAGCTTAAAGCAGATATTCTCGAAATGAAAAAATGTTTGGATGAAATGAAAACTCTGTATGGGAAAATTGAAAGCAAAAATGATAAATTGTTGAAAACTGTGGAAGCTGTCATTAAGGGTAGTTTAAATAAACTTGAAGAAAAAGTGACCCATGTGCAAGATACTATCAAAGTCAACTTTAATGAAAATGCCCAACAAGCAAAAAACTATTCGTCAAAGCATGCTGCAGAGTACAAGGAGATATTAGAAGACTTAGTTGCTCAAAAACTGGAGACCAAAAATCTTGTTGATCTGAATAAAGACATTGTTGCTAATATCAGCAATACCGCTTTAAAAAATGCGGAGAATGAATTAAAATCTACAATCAACATATTTCAATATAAAGTTGTTGACCTTGATGAAAAGCTGAAATTGCTTCAAAAAGAAATTGAGCAGATCAAGGTTGAGCTTAAAAAGAATTGCAGATCAACATTAGCAACAGACATTGTGCAATTACCTGTGAATTCTCAATCTCAGCTCTTAAGTTCCACCAATGATAATGCTGTCTCTCTAGGTGAAAATGTGCAAAACAATACCTCTAAACCGAATGAGAACCCAGTTTTGCTAGTTCGTAAAACCTAAAATGCCAACTCCAGATCAGTTTATTTGGGAAATCTTGACATAAGCATGACTAAGGAAGATGTAGAAAAATACTTAAATGGATCTTTTAAGGACTTAGAATTCAAGGTGGAGAAAATCAATAGTAGGTCTAATGACTGTGCTAGCTTTAAGATTGATGTACCTGTACACAGAATTTCTGAAGTGCTTGATGAGACAAAATGGCCAGATAATTGTGTTATTAAAAACCATTTTCGTAGGCAACAACAACATACATTTAGAACAACAAACAGAAACCTTCTGTTTACAGACGAGACTACAACAGAAGACAACATTAATGGGGACCACACCTCTATCCCAAGCTGTTCCTCTACCAACAACAATAACTTCTACCATAAACTAATGGGTTCGTGTATGATCTTGATCTCTTAAAAACGTTTTATGATTGTTGCGAAGAAAATTTACTAAATCAAAAGCTTATCATAATAGGAGACCTTAATATTCCAGAGTATGTGCTGAATACTAACACTGAACGAATACTGGATCTAAAACAATTTATGAATTTTTGTAATCTAAAACAGTATAACACTATAAAAAATAACCAAGACCGTATTCTAGATCTAGTATTAAGTAATTTAACTCTAGATAGCGTTTTAAAAGGAAGTGTTCCGTTATTAGTTGAAGATAGTTATCACCCTTGTTTAGAAATTAAAATTAAAACTAAAAATAATGTATCGCACAGCAAATTTAACACTAAAGTTCATTATAACTTTAAGAAAGGGAATTATGAGCTATTGTATAAAGAGATGCAAAATGTAGATTGGACCAATATTTTTCACATAAGGGATGTAAACACTGCAGTAAATCTATTCTATGAGAATATTTATAGAGTTTTTGATAAAAGTATACCTAAAGCAAAACATTCTAAAAAGAAATATCCAGTTTGGTACAATTATTCAATAATAAATAATATAAAGAAAAAAAATAAGTTTCGTAGAAAATTTAATAAGAGTAAACTAAACATATGGAAACTAAAGTATTGGGAATATAGAACTTTAGTAAAATCACAATGTACAACTGCATATCAAGAATACCAAAAAAATATACAGAATCAAATCCAAAAAAATTTTGGCAGTTTGTTAAAAATCAAAAAAATACTTCTGACATACCAGACTTATTGATTTATAATAACGCAGAATATAGTGGCCAGCAAAATATAGCAGACATATTTGCACACTTTTTTAGCTCTATATACACAAACAGCTCACTTCCATATTCGAGGTACTCTAAGCCTCAATTAAATAACAATTTTGCTCCTATGACTTTGCATGAAAATGGACTGAGAGAAGCAATTAAAGCAGTAAAAGTTAGTAAATCAGTAGCAACAGATAGTTTGCCTACATACATTATTAAGGGATGCACTGATTTTTTGGTGAAACCCCTTCTTTTTTATTTCATCTTTGTTTGAAAAATGGCACATACCCATGTAAATGGAAAGAAAGCAAAGTAATTCCGATTTTTAAAAAAGGGGATAAAAATGAAGTAAAAAACTATAGGTCCATTAGTATAGTGTCTGTGTGTTCAAAAATATTAGAAATTATAATTAGTAATAGAACATATGCCTCTGTAAAAAATAGAATCTCAGTTAATCAACATGGTTTTTTGCCCCAACATTCAACTGTCACTAATTTAATAAATTTTTCTCAATATATTCATGAGGCCTTTAAGGCTGGTTATCAAGTCGATGTTATTTATACCGACCTAGAAAAGGCTTTTGATAGGGTTGATTTTAATGAAATTGTTAGAGCACTCGAAAGTTTTTCTATAGAAACCCCCTTAATTATACTAATAGTGTCATTTTTAACAAATAGAACCTCCTTTGTTGAAATTCAAGGGTTCTCATCAAAGAAATATAATCCAACATCAAGGTTCGAATTTGGGACCTCTTTTATTTCTCTTAGTTATTGATAAAATGGGAAAAATTAATAAATTTGCTTATGGCTTGATTTTCCCAGACGATTACAAAATTTTCTTAATGATAAAAAGCCAAGAAGATGCAGTAAACCTTCAGAGAGATTTAAATTCAGTTGCAAGTTGGTGCAGTGACCATAACTTTAGATTAAATATAGATAAGTGTGCTGCAATGACGTTTTCTTGTAAAAATAATTATATAAACTTTGAATATAAAATTGATAATGTGGGATTAAGAAGAGCATCTACTCAAAAAGACTTGGGCATCTATTTTCATCAAAAGCTAAATTTTAATGAACATGGTAATAATACAACCAGTAGTGCTATTAAAACTCTAGGTTTTATAATACGAAATTGTAAGCTCTTTGATAATATAGATACAGTAAAAACATTGTATAAATCACTAGTAGCAACAAACCTATTATAATATGGCAGCCAAGTGTGAAATCCATTTTATATGAATAAAGTAAACTCTACTGAATATGTTCAAAGAAAATTTGTAAAATTTTTATATTATAAAGTGCACCATGTATATCCTCCAAGAGGGACTGGCCAAAAATACCTATGTAACATGTTTAAAATACTAAACTTAAAGTGTCTAAGAATTGAATATCGTCTAATTTTTATATACAAGTTATTGAACAGCCTAATAATATGCCCACAGTTTCTTGAAAAATTGCCTTTTAAAGTAGGATCATTTAATAGTAGAAATAAAGATTTATTTTACATACCACAAATAAGAACAAATTTATATCGAAATTCGCCACTTATCAGATTGTGTATGGACTTTAATAAGTATTGTGTCTCACTGGATGTTTTTGTTGTATCTTTAAGTTCATTTATAGTAGGACTTAGAAGGATTTTGCATCAAATCGATGCTTAATATGGTATGGCGTCATTATTTAAAAACATGCAATGTATTACATTGTTTTCTCTTTGCTTTGTTTTTAGGCTTAGCTTAGTCATAGTCATAATTAGTTTTAGGAAATGTATCTGTAATTGGTGTAAACTGTTGATACAATTGAAATAAATAAATAAATAAATAAAAATAAATAAATAAAATCGGCCAAATGAAATATAGATGAAAAAATCGGCAAAAAAGATTTGAAACGGTTCGGAATATTGACCATTAAAATACCAGGTCACTACAAACAAAATTAAAATTTATTCTTTAATTTTGGTAAAGCCATGTCTCGTGGGCCAAATTAAATTGGATCCTTTTTTAATGCGTAGTGACTTTTTATTTGCAAAGGATTTTTTATCATTTTTGGATATGTTATGGCCTAAGACATTAGAATCAAAGAGAACTTTGCAAAACGGGTCTACTGCATTGGCATACAGAAATTTTGAATATACTTAAATTTTTGAAAATTAAAAAAAAAATTTTTTTAAATTTAAATGTACGCCACTAAAGTAGACCCACTTTACAAATTTCTTTTTGAGTATAATATCATAGGCCATGACATGTCCAAAAGTGATAAAAAATCCTTTGAAAATAAAAGGTCATAAAGCATTAAAAAAGATCCAATTTAACTTGGCCCACAAGACATGGTTTTTCCAAAATTAAAGTATCAATTTTTATTTTCGTTTGTATTGACCTAGTTTTTTAATGGTCAATATTCCGAATCCTTTCAAGCCTTTTTTGCTCATTTCTACATCTTTATTACATTTGGTCGATTTTTGCAACGACCAGAAATACATTGGTTTTGAAAAATATTCCCTTTTCAGTGCGTCACTGAAGTAGACCGTCTTTGCAAAGTTCTTCTTAATCCCAATACCTTAGACCATAACATATCCAAAAATGATAAAAAATCCTTTGAAAATAAAAGGTCATTAAGCATTAAAAAGGATCCAATTTAACTTGGCCCACAAGACATGGTTTTATAAAAATTAAAGTATCAATTTTAATTTTGTTTGTATTAACCTGGTTTTTTTATGGTCAATATTCCGAACCCTTTTAAATCGTTTTTGCCCATTTTTACATCTTTATTTCATTTGGCCGATTTTTGCAACAACCTGAAATACATTGGTTTTGAAAAATACTCACTTTTCTGTACGCCATTGAAGTAGACCGTGTTTGCAAAGTTCTTTTTAATCCTAATATCTTAGGTCATAACATATCCAGAAATAATAAAAAATCCTTTGAAAATAAAAAAGTTATTAAGCATTAAAGAGGGTTCCAATTTAATTTTGCCCACAGTGTATTTGAGGTCAATCATGTTAATTAAAATTATATAGATCATGGCTTGAATAGCTTTTATTAAAGAAAAAATATATATTTTACGTCAGATCTGTCCTTTTAGGTGTTTTTTTTTTGAGTATAGGAAATTTAACACATATTTTATTTAAATAGATTCCAAAAATAAAATTACAAACAACTGTGTTAATAATAAATAGAAAATTGAGTATACCGATTTCTAGGAAAATATTATATATTTTATTTTTATAAAAACTAAAGTAAATCTGATTCAATACAAGTATAAAAAATATAAAAAAAATTAAAGCTTAGACACAAAATTCATTTCAAAAAAATAAAATGCAAACTAAACATTAATATACAGTAAAAAATATTAATTTTATTAATCCATTCAGATGTTCTAAGTAAATTGAAATCTTGGATGAGCAGCACGAATGCTTCGTTTTTTGTCAACCATTCGAAGACAAAAACTGCAACGACCATGACCTGTATCGTAATTTTTAGGTGATTCTTTCAATTGCTCGCTAGTAAAGTTCTTGATTTTTTCGCGCAAAGAAAACATGATTATTGGTTTGTTTTTCCGAAGCTGTAATTGAAGACCTACGAATGATAAGTGGTTAAAAACCAAAATTTGATTTTCGAGGAAATCGAGGAAAATGTGTCAAAGTTAGATTTTTTTTTTGGATTTATCCTTTTATCAGTTGTTTAATTTTCAAGGTAAATATGAAATTTGAAAATTTAGCAAAAAATTGTGAATAATATGTTTTCACTTTTAATACTCATTTCGATAGAAAGATAAACAAGGCAATTCTGGGAGATAAATATTAAACATATTCCACAAAAATATGTAAATACAAATAAACTAACATTATTGGTAACATTAAACATTAGCAGAAATAATTATTAATCTTCATCAGTATCAGAAAGAGGGAGCATTTTTCTATTCTGGTGTTATCGGGTTGTAATTTGCCGTACCACCTGATAAACAAAGGGGATAGACTTTCGTGCTAATATTTTCCAGCTTCTCAGGATTTAACGGAATTTCTTCTGAATATAACTTTGGTATTGCAAGAACGTCAAAAGTTCGATATCTTTCTTGAAGGCAACGAGCGTCTGAGCTACAAAAGTGTTTTGGTTTTCTGACACTGCAATATCTTTATTAATATACGCAAACCGTTTATATTTTGAAGTTTTGAATATATGGACATTGTCTTTAATGATCATTCTAAAATGGGGCTCGAGTGTGGATTTATAATCTTCAACAATGGGGTGCGAAGCTAGTTCGCGTCCGTAGTAGAACACTACACGTGCACCCTGGGTAACGCTAAAGAACTAGCAAAATACTGACAGCCAGACTTATTCTTGAAATCTCCTGGCTCAAACACTTGCAAACCAGTATGACCAAGTCTCAAAGCCGTAACGAAATTGGTTCTTGTCAGAACCACCTGACCAGAAACCTCGGACCTGTAATCCGGGTTTGCCAACTAAACATTGAAGGCATCAGCAGAGCTAAGTGTCAATACCTATCAAAACTCTTGCAAGAGAACGACATTGATCTGGTCGCCATTCAGGAAACTCATGCAGCCGATGAGGACCAACTCCGCGCTTGAGGGAAAATTCCAGGCTACGATATCATTGAAGCAACCTACCACCATGCTTATGGACATGCAACGTATGTCCGTAACAACATAGATAACGCCCACCTACTTTCATTAACGAACGATAATAATGCCCACACTACCTCAGTAAAAATAGGAGACATTACTTTTATAAATGTGTATAAGCCACCTGTGGTACCTTGGCCAGCTGAAATCTTGAGGCTTTATTCCCATCCAGCAATAAATGTAGGCGATTTCAACAACCACCATGAGCAATGGAAATGCAGCCATAATGACTCCTGCGGGCTTGACCTAGCAAATTGGGCTAAGTGCCACCAAATGCACCATGTCTTTGACGCTAAGGATAAAGGAACCTTCAGATCGGCGGCCTGGAGACGCGACTACAACCCTGATTTGTGCTTTGTATCTGAAAACGATAGAAAAGGCCCTCCTCCAACTATCAGAAGAGTCCTCGATATCTTCCCACATAGCCAGCATCGACCAATGCTCCTAGAGATTGGAATTCAAATACCGCTCATTAAATCATTTCCACGGCCTAGGTGGAATTTTAAAAAGGCAAATTGGGACGACTTTTCCAAGGATCTTGATAAGAGCATTAGATGGATACCCTCGAAGAGGAAAAACTATCACAGGTTTATCGGCATAGTCATATCTGCTGCCAAGAAACGCATTCCCAGAGGTTATTGCAAATAGTATATTCCAGGGTGGTCAAACGACAGTGAGAGACTATATGAGGCATTCCTAGAGCACGGTGATATGAAAATAGCTGACGAACTTCTTAATTCCCTTCATGCATCTTGAAGACAGAACTGGATTGAAACTGTGGAAAGTTTAGATTTTAAGCGCTCAAGCAGAGCGGCATGGCGTCTCCTGAGAAATCTTGGCTCAAGCACACCTGCAATCCGCCCAGAGCGCCTGCGCTAACACCTAACAAGGTCGCTGACCATATTGTCACTACTTCTAGATCCCGAACGAAATAAGAAGCATGCTACGGAAGTAAGATGGGAGCTTGAAGGACAAAAAGCTGTTGGCCCACCGGAGACCGAGTTCTCCATCCCCTTCACGGTAAGCGAAGTAACAATAGCCCTAAAAGACGTCAAGACCGGAAAAGCCCCTGGGTTCGACGGAATTCACCCAGAATTCCTATTATATTGTGGTAAAAACACAAAACCCTGGCTATCGCGCTTCTTCTCTGATGTTCTAGGTTGAGGGCTCTGATGTTCTAACTTCGGGGTATGTCCCCTCAGACCTGAAAACAATTGCCCTACTAAAACCGGGTAAACCAAGTGATCGTGCAGATAGCTATCGTCCTATCGCATTATTGAGCGTTATGTATAAACTGCTAGAGAGATTGATCCTCAATTGTATTGGAAACAATATTGAGCGGGTAATCCCCATAGAGCAGGCTGGTTTTAGTTTTAGATCTGGGCGCGGCTGTACTGATCAGGTATTAGCCCTCACCTCATTCATCGAAACCGGCTTTCAGCGATGTCTTAAAACCTCGGTTGCGTATGAGGACCTTACAACCGCGCATGACACCGTCTGGAGGCATGATCTGCTTAGTAAACTTTCTCGTGCTGTCCCCTATAGATAGCATGCTTGGCGATAGATCATTCCAGGTTATTATGGGGGACAGGATTAGTAAGAAGGAGACTGTGGCTTACCACAGGAATCGGTACTAGCCCCATCATTATTTAACCTTTACATTTCTGACATCCCGGAAATATCATCGCGCAAATTTGGGTACGCCGATGACCACTATAGCAACTAGACACATATCCTTTGAAACTACTGAGGCAACTCTCACAGACGATCTAGCAGTGCTGGGACTATATTTTGATAAATGGAGGCTCCGCCTCAGCATGAACAAAACAGAAGTCGCATGCTTCCATTTTAATAACAATATGGCAAATAGAAATTTAGAAGTATAGTTCAATAACAACTTGCTAAGACACAATACCCACCCCAAATACCTGGGAGTTACACTGGATAGGACATTATCATTTAAACATGATCTGAGGATGACTGCCGGGCAGATTAGATCGAGGAATAACATCATCCAAAAACCTTGTGGGTCAGCATGGGGTGCTGATGCAACAACTCTTCGATGCTCCTCCCTGAGCCTGGTTTACCCTGTTGCGGAATATTGCGCTCCTGTATGGATGAACAGCCCTCATATAGGAAAAATAGATACCCAGCTCAACAGTACCATGCGTATGATCTCTGGCACCATTAGACCAACACCTACATATTGGCTCCCAATATTAAGCCACATACCCCCACCCAATCTGCACAGATCTCATGCATTGCTGAATGGGTACAATAAAAAAGCTAATAATCCTCAGCTTCCCATACATACAGACATACCAGACTTGCATATCCAGCGGCTAAAAGCAAGACGCCCTTCTATCATTACAGCAGATAATTTATCTCGGAACCATTTCCAGATAGGCAATAGCTGGCGTGAAGAAATAACCCATAAGACGCCACCGGAACTTGACTTGTCGCTCGCTACGAGAGATGACATATGAAAAACCTCCTGGCTTTGACCTCCCCCGTAAAGCTTGATCTACACTCAATAGGATTTGGACGGGACATGGCGTCTGCGCTGACTCATTGTATAAATGGGGCAAGTGCGATTCACCCTCCTGCGACTGTAATGCTGTTAACCAGACTGTCCACCATGCTGTGAGCGACTGCCCTCTACGTTCCTATCCAGGCTGCATCGCGGACTTTCGAATGTCTACACCGGAGTCGGTTGATTGGATTTTGAAGCTGGACATAAGACTCTAGTATAGTCTATCCTACATGTTGTTTGGCTATCTTGTTTTACTATGTCCAATGTTATCATTTTTTTATAACAATTACCTTTTTCTTTTTTTTTCTGATGTATGATATTTTTGCATGTGTTTGTAAGTAAAATTAATAAAAAATCTTCAACAATGACTTGAATCACATTTACAACTTTAAGTTTTTTTTAAGGTATTAGAAACGATTGAAATCCATTTTTCTGGAATGAACACGTAATTATTCCTTTTTGCGTTGCTCAATTTCAATTTCCCCGAAACGCCTATCCAAAATAAAAATGAGTAGCCTCTTTCAGAGGGAAACAATGTATGATTTTTCCAGATTTTCCGGAGGACGCAAGAAATAATTCACATTTTTTCGAACCAATCAGCTCCAATCAGTCAGATCAAGTACTCGTCAATCAAACAGAACTAGCAACAATTTCCAACAGAGAAAGTAAACCAATACTCCGAAATGTTTTAAATAACAATGAGGCAGATGGGCAGGTCTGTGCTCCTCTGACTTTTTTACATTTTTTACATTATAACATCCAGTGTCTTCGAAATAAAACTTTTTTGTTGGAATCATTCCTCGAGGATAATCATTTTGATATTTTATGTATTAACGAACACTGGTTAAAACCAGATGAACTGGGTTGCACACACATTAGTGGTTTTGTTATTGCCTCTGGCTTTGGTAGGACTAACCATGGTCACGGTGGTGTAGCAATTTTTTTTAAACAGTCGCTTGAAGTGCGGCCGATGCCTTTTGATGTTATCGGTATGTCTGAGGAGCTTCATTTTGAAGTTGCGGATGTTCTTTGCAATAACATACAAATCATAACAATTTATAGATCCCCAATGGGTGATCAGACCATCTTCTTAAGTGGGTTAGCCGCAGTTTTGGACAGGATGGACTTGGGTCGGGGAATTGTGCTAACTGGAGACTTCAATGTCCACTTTTAAACCAATTCTTTGGAGGCTCGGATGGTGTCGAACTTGTTTGAGTCTTACGGGTTTTCTAGAGTGGCCTTTCAGCCAACCAGGAATCAGGCATGTATGGATAAAATTTTCACAAATATATGTCAAAATACGAACTATGAAATCATAGATCCCGGCATGTCAGATCATTTAGCAATATCTTTTAAATATTTAATGGAGGAGACACCTATAAGGAAGAGTAACATTAGGATTGTCTACAGGCCCATTACAGACTTTGGGCTTTTTAATTTATACCAAATGGTTAGTGTTGCTGACTGGTCATTTGTTGATAGTGAGTCACTTTCCTTCAGTGCACTCTTTGAGTCTTTCATCAGCCTAATAAAGGATGCCTGTGATGTATCATTTCCAGAAAAGACCAAGTTAGCCAACAGTGGCCGTCCTGGTAGCGCTTATAAAATACATTGGTGTACAGACGAGATAGAGCAAACAAGGGAAACCCTGAAATTCTTGACCCACTTGAGCAGGTCAAACGCTATCTTGGTTCCACCCGATTTGTTAAAATCCTTTCGCAATGATTATAGATTCTTAATAGAAAAATGTAAAAAAGAAGCCAATAACAGGCATATTAATCGTTCAATGAATAAAAATAAAGCTGTGTGGGATGTTATTGCGAACAGCAACCCAACTGTCGGAAAAAACAAATTCTCTCAAATTAACGGCAAACGAGTTTAATTACTTTTTCTCGCAAATCTCTGATAACATTATAAAAAATCTTCCACACTCAAATCGTGATCCACTAAGCTATTTTGATTCATCAAACATTAACACAACTATACACACATTTCAATTTAATCAAGTTACTTACAACAATATTAGGGACATAATATCAAATCTAAAGAATAGTCCTAGCAAAGATTGCTTCGAATTTATTACCAAAATAACTAAAACCTTAAAACACATAATTACTTACCCATTAACAAAAATCATCAATAAGTGTATTAAAGCAGGTATTTTTCCAGATTGTCTAAAGGTGGCTCGTGTTGTGCCAGTATATAAGAGGGGAGATTGTGAGGATGTCTCCAACTATAGGCCTATATCAATTGTGCCCCTGTTTGGTAAAATTTTCGAAAGTGCTTTAAAGAAGCAAATGTGTGATCACCTTGAAACTCATCAGCTATTTAATCCGTGTCAGTTTGGCTTCCGTTCTAGCATGTCAGCAACTGTGGCAATCAGCCAACTTATGACATACAGGAGTGTTTTGATGGAAAACTGTATGCTCGAGCCTCCTTCTTTGACTTAACAAAGGCGTTTGACTGCGTGTCTCACAAACTACTGATGGATAAAGTTCTTGAATATAACTTTAATAAAAACAGCTTTGATCTAATAAAATCCTACCTGTCCAATCGATGGCAATATGTAACATATGGTGGGGCTACTTCAAGTAGGAAGCCAGTTGTACATGGGGTGCCACAGGGCTCTGTCCTTGGTCCAATTTTATTTTTACTTTATGTGAATGACATTCCATCGTGTGTATCACTGGCCAGCACGAAGATTGTATTGTTTGCAGATGACACCACAGCAATTGAAAGGGCTGATAGTTTGACTGACCTTGATCGGCAGACCAAAATTGTGCAGTCCGATGTGCAACAGTGGTTTTTGTCGAATGGGTTGAGCATAAATGAGGCAAATACTCAGCTGTTGGACTTTTCCTTGAGACCTCTGGAGGCGCATGGCTCTGTGAAGTTTTTGGGCATTTACTTCGATTCTGGGCTTACATGGGAGAAACACGCTGACTATCTTACGAGTGTCCTTAGTAAAAAAACCTTTATAATTCGCAATTTAAAAAGTATTGTTTCACCAGATGCACTTATGAATGCTTACTATGGTCATTTTCACTCTCATCTTGCCTATGCTATCCTGTGCTGGGGGCATTCACCACATGCTTCCAATATATTTGCAATCCAGAGACGCTGCATAAGAATTATGACTGGTGTCAAGTTTAGAGACTGTTGCAGGGCCAGTTTTCTCTCTTTGGGCATTATAACTCTTCCTTCCTTGTATATATTGAGTTGTCTTCTCCATGTGAGGGCTAATATGGGTGATTATGCATACAATCGTGACTATCACAGCTACATCACCAGAAATAAGGATAATTGTTCCTTAAACCATAATAGGACTGCCAGGGCCAGGGATGTGATAAACCATTTTGAAGTTAAATTTTTTAATCTGTTGCCGCTGTGTGTTAAAAACTCGGACTACCATCTATTTAAGTCTAAAGTTAAAAATTATCTCAAGGTGAAGGCCTTTTATGACCTGGAGAATGTTCAGGGGCGTATAGGCGGTTGCCTTAGCTGTCTTATTGCTTTCTGTTGTGTTGTCTGTCAAACTTATTTCTTATTTGTTAATATACTGTGTTTTGTTTTATTAATATTTTAACTAAAAAAAAACAACTTTCATGACTTTTCTAAACTGTATATTTTTAAGTTTTATCTTTATATTTGACGTGTGAAAATATTTACATTATGTACATCATCAATAAATATTATTATTATTAATTTCGAGTGATGTCAATGAGCTTGGAGAAATGTTGGAAGAGTTTAACAGTGCAGCAGAAAAGGTGGGATTAAGGATGAACTTAAGCAAAACCAAGATAATGAGCAATACAACAACAGATATTATCATAGAACATCGGATTGTGGAAAATGTCAACGAGTATGTCTACCTGGGTCACAATAAGGAATTGGCCAAAGAAAACCAGACCGCAGAAATAAATAGAAAAATTGGTCTGACTTGGGCGGCATTTGGAAAACTCCGTCATATCCTAGAGAACAGAACCATCCCCATTAACTTAAAAAAGAAATTATTTGAATCATACATACTTCCAGCAACATACGGCCTTGAAACGATGACACTCACAGAGAGAAGCGTAAGCCGATTAAGAACAACACAGAGAGCCATGTTAGGAATTTCGCTTAGAGATAGGATTCGTAACGAGGACATCAGAAGACGTACACGGGTCACAGACGTCATATAGAACGTATAGCGAAGTTGAAATGGCAGTGGGTGGGTCACATAGGAAGACAAGACAGAGAAAGATGGACCATAAAGATCACAATATGGAGACCAAGAGAGACTAAAAGTAAAGTTGGAAGACTTCAGAAACGATGGCTCGACGATATCAAGAGAGTAGCAGGTCGACACTGGATACAAACTACACAAGACATGATAACGTGGAAAACATTAGGAGAAGCCTATGTCTAGGAGTGGATGAATAACGGCTGACATAGAAAAAGAAGAAGAAGAAACATCTTACGCGGCGCGCCGGCGGTATGAGGGTAAATCTCGGCAAATGGGACGGAAATGTGTAAACGACTGTGACATCATAACCATGTGCAGTGATTTTACGAGGGCTGCTCAAATATTTGTGCATGACCATATAGGATATATTTACACATCAGTGTCTCGCTTGAGTACTACCAGACTCGCTCATTTTTCATTTATTTAGAGGCCATTGAGGCGTTGCGTTGACGCAAATGACGAGTGCTAGAAACTTCAAATATTTTCGACAAGATTACATTATTGACTGGTAGATTTGGTAACTGAAGTATGGTTCCCGTTTTGCTAAACACAGGTATGCTAAATCTTCAATTTATGCTACAGATGCCGAAATACAAATACCTACAGGCATATATAGGCACATATCAAGACCTTGTCATTGGTAAAAGGGCTCAGTAATCCTACCATCCAGGGAGGGATGCCGGCGGTAGCGTAGCTACTGGTGGGCCACCCATGCCGGTAAAGTCTCGAAGTGATGAGGGTGAAGCTAAGAAGATTCCCATGCAGCGTCTGACCCAGAGTGGGCGGCTGCAAACAGCGCCTGTTCTCCATGTTAGGAGCGGCTGTTAAAGCCATTTGCCAACCCGTCTGGCCAGCATGGCGAATTATGGCCGACCACCCTCAAAAAATGATGCCAATTTATGAAATAGAGTTACCCCAGGTGGGTGGCGCTAAGCGTTCTGAATCCCACTCTGACTACAGATCAAGCAGCCCTAAGGATTCTGGGGAGGGCAATAGATTGGTAATTAAATCAAACCAACAAAAACGATCTTTGAACAAAATAACAAGTCTGAAAGTTGCAACCTTTAATGCTAGAACACTACTATCGGATGAGAAACTTATTGAAATGGAACAGGAACTAAAACAGATCAAATGGGACGTTGTTGGACTCAGCGAATTCAGAAGGGGAGGTGAATGTCTTGAGACACTAAAATCCAGCCACATCCTTTACCATAAGGGAGAAGAAAACGATTCAGTGGGAGGTGTCGCTTTTCTTATACACAGAAAGTTGGCAAAAGAAGTGATATCTATTAAAGCAATATCCACTAGAGTCATGGTAAATACGCGATACATAATAATGCATAATTTATGCACCAACCTCAACTCACAGCGACGAAGAAATAGAAAGGTTCTATGACGACATAAATAAAGCACTCACATAAGACCGTACACATTTTAATATCATATGCGGTGACTTTAACGCTAAAGTGGGCATGAAGACTGATCCGATGGAGGTTGCCCTTGGCGAATTTGGCAGTCCTGGGAGGAACGAACGAGGAGAAACTCTTGTAAGTTTCTTACTGGAGAAAAATCCATTTCAGATGAACAGCTTCTTTTGCTAGAAAGCCCACAGAAGATGAACTTGGAAGAGTCCAGATGGCAAAACACTAAACGAAATAGATTATTTCATCACTGATCAAAAGCATATATTCCATGATGTTACCGTATTAAATAAGTTTGCCACGGCAAGCGACTATCGGCTGATGAGGGCCAAAATTCAAATCAATACCAGTAAAGAGCGACAAAAATTGATTAAAGTAGATATAGTATGGGGGTTCTGCAACCTCCGCCGCGCGGAGAGATGCGCAGTAGCAAAAATCGCCCACGTGGGCTACGCCATTTTTAAATAGACAGGGTAGACAGGTTAGACAGGACAGGTCAGACAGGATAGACAGGACAGGTCAGACAGGATAGACGGGTTATACAGGACAGGTCTTACAGGATAGACAGGTTAGACAGGCATAGCCCACGTGGACGATTTTTGCTACTGCGCATCCCTCCACGAGGCGGAGGTTGCAGAACCCCGATACTATATCTACTAATTAACAGAAAAATACCAAAAACATGGACGCCTCCGACAAATGAAAAAAAGTTTGAAAGTCACCTCAGTAAATCACTAAATATCAAACCAACAACAAACGACATCAACGCGCTAAACGATACAATAGTAAATACAATAAATGAAGCCCAAGAGAAATTTTGTGCCACAAAGCCTAAAGAGCACAAACTTAGCCTAGAAACAAAGCGCAAAATGGAACAAAGAAGATCACTAAAAAGCGATAAAGACACTGATCCCCAAACCATCAATACAATCAATAGAGACATCTCCAAAGTCATCAGGAAGGATCTAAGGCAGTTTAAAAAAGACCAAATTATACAGACCATTGATGACAATAAGAGCATGAAAGTGATGGAAAGGAAATTTACAAATGGCAGAAAAGAAATCTCTAAACTTAAGGACGAAACCGGAGATGCCACAACCAACAGAGAAAAGTTGATTGAAATAGCCGAAAAGTTCTACGAAAATTTATATAACAATCAACAGACAATGAATCAAACAGACTACCTACAACGAAAAGTCCAAAAGCAAGGATCGGCAGATATTCCGGATGTTTCCATAGACGAAATTAAAAAAGACTAGCAACAATAAAGCTCCAGGGGAAGATGGTGTAATCGTGGAAGCTATAAAAATAGGAGGGCCAACGT
This sequence comes from Pissodes strobi, assembly GCA_016904865.1. Lineage (NCBI taxonomy): Eukaryota > Metazoa > Arthropoda > Insecta > Coleoptera > Curculionidae > Pissodes > Pissodes strobi. The sequence goes on along the minus strand of MU186332.1, from coordinate 63,757 downwards.
TAATTAAAAAAAATCAAAATCTGTTCAAATCTGTGTCTGCAGAGTCTAACATTCCCGAAAACTGGAACAACTCAATTATGATCTTGCTACATAAAAAGGGTGATAGAACAGACCTCGAGAACTACAGACCAATAAGCCTACTCAATCAACTGTACAAATTATATACTCGCATAATAATAAATCGAATAGAAGCTAAATTGGACTTTTACCAGTCCCGGGAACAGGCTGCTTTCCGCTCTGGGTTCGGTATCAGCGACCACCTTCAGTGTCTTAAAACCCTCATGAATACAACCGTCCTTTGGTGTTGGTGTTTGTGGACTTCCAAAAGGTGTTCGGCACCGTGGAACTTCCTGCAATATTGAGATCATTACAAGAAAGTAGGGTTGACCACCGATATTGCGAAATTATTAAAAACATATACGAAAACGCAACGACCACCGTAAATCTTCACGCCACCACCAGTAACATTAAAATCAAAAGAGGAATCCGACAGGGTGACACTATGTCACCCAAGCTGTTCATCACAGTTCTCGAACACGCCTTTAAGAAACTGCCTTGGGACCGTAAAGGAATAAACATCGATCTTAATAATCTTCTCTTCGCAGATGATATTGTCCTAATAACAGACAGCCTGGGCGAAACTAAAGAAATGCTTCAAGAACTTCAAATTTCAACGCAAGAAGTAGGCCTAAAGATGAACTTCTCCAAAACCAAAATGATGACAAATATGGTTCACAGTGAACAAATACAGATACGCAATAATATCATCGAAATAGTGGACAAGTACATAAACCTGGGTCACGACATTATGTCCTCCCAGTCTTGACCTATGGGGCGGAGACATTGACTCTGCACCAAAGTATCTGTAGAAAAGTTGAAAACAACACAGAGACGAATGGAAAGATCCATGCCTGGATTGACTTTAAAAGACCGAGTAAGGAATAATGTGATCCGCAAAAGAACTGGGGTGGACGATATCGTAGAAGGTATCGCAAAACAAAAATGGAAATCGGCGAGCCACGTCGCAAGATTTGAGGGCGGAAGATGGACAAAGAAACTCATTGAGTGGAGACCAAGAGCCGACAAGCGAAGCCGAGGAAGATCCCCCACTCGCTGGACAGACGACCTAAAAAGGATCTCATCAAATTGGATCGCAACTGCCCAGAACAGAGAAAACTAGAAAATTTTAGAGGCCTATGTTCAGCAATGGACGCTAAAAGAGGCTGTTTGATGATGATGAATATACAGGCTGAAAATAAGCAACTTATCCCAATACTGATCATTTCCGGTGACCAAAGGATCTAAAAAAAATTATGAAAGATACAAACTACGCCGCGTAAATCGGATCCGATATCTTTCTCCGTTTTTCATTTACATCGCTCCAAAACAGCTGAAAAATAATGCATTTTAATAAATAAAGTTGAGCTTAACATGTTTATATTATCATCCATGTGAATAAATTTTTATTTCTATTTTGTCCAGCACTTACGTATTGATGGCATTTGAGTCATTTAGATTAAAATGAAAATGCTTTGACGTAATCGCAACCAATAAAAGAAAAGCTATTATCTCGCGCTTTCGAAGAACTGCAGTTCAAATAATTACTTTAAAAGGTGCACTAGCTCTTCCAGAACCCTAATGGCAGGATCGAAGGATATTACAAAAGTATTAATGCATTTTGAAAATAGTGCTTTTAGAAGCTATTTAGTATTTAAATCGAACAAGTAATGTACGTTGCATGCTATTTTCTTTGTCAAGAGCAAAAACGCATTTGACTTCAGAATTGTCTCGAGAATAATCACCAAGCGAGTGCACTTAGTGACTTAAATTATTGAATTAAAGAGCGAACGGTTTAAGCTATTTAAGCTATTGATTAGATCAAATGAGTATGGAGAAAGATGTTACCACGGTATTTCATCGTTTGAAAAAGATATACCGCAAAATAGACTCCAAATATTTTAGTCTACTATTGTTGGAGTCTAATAAAGGATTTTCCAGTGGTTCTTATATGCTGCTGTTCTCAAATATATAATCAGCTTCTAACTGCATAAAGCTAACAATTTAGTATAGATAGCATTTTTATTGAGTTTTTTTTTAATGTCAACATATTTTGGACCAACTCCCTGGGTCATCCCATGGGTGAATTGAGTAGCTCATCGGGTGGCACTGCCGGTCCCAAGCCCGGATAAAGGAGGATGATTTACAGGTGAGGTTAGCAGTTTACCTACAGTAAAACAACCCACAAGCTCACAGAACCAGCAACAAGCCTCGGAAGCGGACGGATACAACGATGACTACCCCAGCTACAGACACGAATATGAGAAGGAAAAAAGAGTCGTGGCGGAAAAACACGATAAGATGCGCCTGTTGGAACATAAGATCTTGGAACGGGAGAGAACAAGATATTCTGCTGGAAATGGAAACACATAAAATGGATATATGTGCATTATCCGAAACGAAACGCAGAGGAAAAGGTGATCTTACATATAAAGGATACATACTTAAATACTGTGGAAACAGAAACACAAACGAGCCACAGCCGGTGTAGGCCTGCTAATTAGTAATAAATTTACACAGAATATAGAGGATACATTCTACGTCAATGAGAGAATACTCAAAGTTGTTCTAGATATCGGCAAGGATAAAATACATCTTATCAGCGCCTACGCCCCCAACGCCAACAAAAGCAAACAGGAGATTGACATCTTCTACGAGCACCTGCAGGACGAAATCGATAAAATACGCAACGAGGAAAAATCCTGATTTTGGGTGGGATCTGAATGCCATAATTGGAAACTTAATCGTTGATGGCATAAAACAAGATGAGAATAAATAATACATACTTCAACGAGATGAGAATAAATAATACATACTTCAATCACAAGCCCCAACACAAGATAACCTGGTCCAACACACAAAGACACTCGTCCATGATCGACTATATTATCTCAAATAGAGCGGTACACCCGTCTCAAATAATCGATGCACGCCCCCTAACATCAGCGAACATTGGATCGGACCAATTAGTCATGGCAAAACTACGACTAACAACACAATTAAAAAAGAAGGCACCACCTATCTAGGTAGACAAATTGAACATCGAATCCATCAATGATCCCACCGTGAAGGACTTATACGAAAAAAGACTGACCCAAAAGATCAGAGAACAGCCAATCCTGAACCAGGCCGACGTGGAAGTCAGTTGGGGTAAAGTCAAATTATACATCGAGGCTGCCACCAATGAATCACTGGGCAAAAGGGGGATAAATAAAAACTCAAATAAACATAACACACCATGGTTCACGCCGGAAGAAAAACAAATGGCAAGAGAAAAACGAGATACGTAAATAACAGAACACCGGAGGAGTGGATACGATACAAGGAAATAAGGAACAGAGTGCAAGCAGAAATACGACGAATAAAGACCGAATACTGGGAAACTTTCACTGCGGATATGGAACATGATCTCTACGGCAGCCAAAAGAAGATATGGGGATTGATAAGACGAAGGAAACCCGAAGTCAACGAATATGTAACAGTAACAACGATCCCGCCAGAGGCATGGATAAACCACTTCAAACAAATGTTCGACGAAGATGAGACTCAACACCAGGAAAAACCGACAATGGCAGAAGCATCTACCCGTATCAACCACGAACTAGTAGAAAAATGTACCAAAGAACTAAAAAACAGGAAAGCCCCAGGGATGGACGAATGGAACAACGAACCGATAAAGTACGGAGGTAACCCACTAAGCGAACAACTAGCCAGTCTTTACCAGAAGAACTTAAATGAAACAACTATACCAACAGACTGGAAGAAAAGTATCACTATCCCTATCTTCAAAAAAGGCGACAAAAAACAACTAGGAAACTACAGAGGAATAACTCTTCTAAGCCCCGTGATGAAACTATTCACGAAAATCATATGCGGTATCATCTCAGAATACATATCCACAAAGGAAGAACAACATGGATTCAGGAAAAACAGATCTACCACAGACGTCATATTCATCATTCGACAAATAGCCGAGAAATCAATCGAATACGAGAAACCGGCGTATATGTGCTTCATAGACCTAAGCAAAGCGTTTGAACGAGTGAGGCTGAATGACATCACAACCATATTGAGACAGGGCAACATTCCGGAAGAAATTGCAAACATGAATACCAATACAACGACCAGAATATTTGTGAACGACAGCCTGACCCAATAAGTGCCCATATCAACAGGAATAAGACAGGGAGACTCTCTAAGCCCTGTACTCTTCAACCTAATTATGAATGAATTAATAAAGGCGGGTTACAGGGCATGGTTACAGAACTAACAATAATGTGCTACGCAGATGACGCAGTAATTATATCAGAAAACGAAGATGAACTACAGAGACTACTTCATCAATTTTACCTGACATCAAAACGCTACAATATGTCGATTGCGATAAAGAAGACAAAATCACTAGTTGTAGCAAAAGAGCTCAGAAGATGCAAACTAGCTGTTAACGACGAAATAGTAGAACAGGTAATGTCCTTCAGATACTTAGGGGTAGAAATAACCGCCCATCAAGACAGGAGATCTGAAGTAAAGAATCAAATAGATAAGGCCTCTAGAATAGCCGGATGTTTAAAAGACAGTATATGGAAAAACAAGTTCCTAAAAATGGAAGCAAAGACCAGAATATATAAATCATGCGTGAGGCCAATAATCACATATCCGCAGAAACCAGCAGAACCAAAAGCATAACCCAAACGGCGGAGATGAGAACGCTCCGAAGTATCACGGGGCACGCTACGTGACAGAATACCCAACCAAAAAATAAGACGAACGTACGACATACAGGACATTGTAAGATGGACGAGGCAGAGACGGCGAGAGTGGAACCAACACATCAACAGAATGGAAGACGATAGAATTGCTAAAATTGCGAGAGACGGAAAACCACACTCTAGAAGACCGTCAGGCAGATCACCAAAGAGGTAGAGGGATAGCTGGATGTCGACGTCGCCTATTTCAAGAAGAAGAAGAAGAAGATATTTAGGACCTTCTGATCACCTCGGGCGGATACATAAGAACCATCCAATGTTGGACTGATACAAATTACCCAAAACATACACTTTACCATACAAATATATATTGACTACAAGAAACCAATAATTTTTCTGATTGTTATACCTTTCAATTTTAATTATTTTTATGTCATTCTGAATAAATATTACAACCCCTCCCGTATGTCTATTATTACTATCTAGCCTTATGATTTTGTATCCTGGTATTTCTATTTCAAAGTCATTGAAGTCTGTCTATCTGGCCTAGTTATGCACTTTACGTAACAATACACTCTAGAAAGTATGTTGTTTTTTTTTTGGACGAGGAGGCAACATATTAGGGCAAGTCATCAAGTCATAATCGAGTCTGGGGAATCTACGAACCAAAAAAAAATTCCAGACATGATTCCTACACTTTTTTTCGTAGAATAGAATAGATGGTCATCTTCAGCATCGTTAGCTAGTGGTTATTCAACCATAATGGATATTAATATATCAATTTTGCGAAACTACGAGAGCAATTTTGATGACTTAACCCAAGACAAAAATAGTGCAAAGAGGTCGGAATCTGGCTTCAATATATATTAAATGAAGGGTAAAGGCTGTGTGCAGGTACGAAAGATAGCAATGAAACAATCTTTGTATATCTTCCAAATTTTAATCCAAAAGGAATCATGAAGAGCGTAACAGAGCGCTTTCGGCCGTAGCCATCATCAGTGTTACCTGAAAGTAACTAAAAGAACCCCTTGTCAGTGGAGAGTCAAAGGATGTTGTTGAATTGAGACAATGGTTATTTTTGGTAAACATTTTTATGAGATGAATACTGTTGCGCGTGTAAATTTGTTGGGATTAATTTTTTTTTTATTACAAAAAGGGGGGGGTTAGCAAAAGCTATTAATTAGGAATGATGGTTTTTGTGTCATTTTTGTAAGTGGAAAGGAAAATGGTGGACTTCTTTTACTTACTTGTCAGTAGACAAAGGACATATCCATGGATCAAACACAACAAAAATCGACAATGGTCACAATTAATTATCACACATTGTACGTCACATTATGAGAAATGGTTCACATAATTTAGATTAAAATATATCAAATTAACAACAAAAGCATGGTACAAAGACCCGTGCTTTTGGATGACACATTGAATGTGTCGACTGTCACTATTGACAGTCTTGACAGGCAGACTTATGACGCTTATTTGCCGAAAAACGGTGGTAATTTTGAATTTTAAGAATTTTAAAAAGACAAGTATTAAGTTGAAAGATAAAATCAGATAAAGTTACTGCAGTGGTCTAAAATTAACCTAAAATACAAAAGGAGTTGCTACTACGCCAGATGAGACTAACCAAATGCCATAATACGTATTAAATGGCTAATTTGCAACTGAATACTTGAAAATTCGGTTGAATGTTTGTGGTGGCTTGAAAGTTGGTTTGGAAGGAAGAAAATGCTTGATCAAGTGAAAATAGAGGACTAACTTAGAGATGAGGTTAGCCTAGGCTACCTCAACTCGACGGATAGAACAGAAAAGAGAGGGCATGACAATAACCTAAGTTAACTCAACTCCTAGAGGACTAACTTAAGAAGAGATGAATTTAGCCAAAGCTAAATCAACTTGAAAGATAGAGAAAGAGGAAGACAGATGAAAAATAAAAATAAAATAAAATAAAATTAAGTTACATTGCTGTAGTAAAAAATAGGAGAAATTATTTGAAATTGAAAATGCTTGATCAAGCGGCCCTCCTAACCTCTCCAAGTGTATGGGCAAAAGTTAATTCAGTTGAGAAGCCTTCTGTGTAATGGAATGTAAGATCTGTTGAGATTGACCTGAGTGTTGAGGCAATAGTGGTTTGTACGCAGCTCGCTGTGGATCTCGATGTCCTCCATGAAATTCAGCCTATTGAAGTTTTATAATGAAATGTTATGCAACATTGTCTAGCTCACCAAATAAATAATTTAGAAGAGGGGTTCAGTAATAATCAGATACCCGACATTCTTGCAATTTAGGTGGTAACTATTATAGCTAGACCCAACAAACCTTATATTACTGAACTCGCCTTAAAGAGCTCTATCGATATACAGAAGAATATACAGGGTGTCCCATTAAACAAAACATTAATTTAATCTTTACAGTAGAATTTCGATGTTCAATTGTTTTTCTAGTAACACCGCAGAAAACTGTATGAAAATCCTTACAACTTTTGTATTTAACATTTTTTTTATACGAGGGCAAATAAAAAAGTTAAAGGGGGGCTACATTTATAACCGGACACCCTGTACATGCACAAGCCTTTACCCTTCATTGAATTTCATCTGCAGTATGGCAGACTTGGCTGAAGCATACAGAAGACTTTCCTTGAGGAGGGCTACCGCTCAGGTCGGCATATGGTTTCTGAATAATTGCATTAAGGAAGACGTCACACCAAAGTTTGTGCCAGTCAAGATTTCCAAAAACGTTCCTCTTAAATCTAAACAAGATCTTCAACTTAAACTCACTTTGTAAAATTTGTAAGCACTATGCTAGATTAGATTTGATCAACTGCAACTAAAGGACAATTATGACAACTTTGTCGACCAATTTGGTCTCGACCACTTCTCTCAATTTTCTAATAACATCTCCGATGAACTTTCGGATGCTAAAAATCTTAAGTTTGCAAGAGTGAGGCCCAAGCTTGATGCTCTCATTAAACAAAAAATCAATTCTAACTTGCAGAGATTCAATTCCGCCTCTAAGAAATTCTCAAATTTTAAATTTCATGAGAGAATCAAGAATTTGACCGACACAGTTTTTGACACAGTATGAGCTTGAACTCTTAAACTTAGGGCTGCTTAAACACTGTTTGAGACCTTCACTGTCCGAGGGTGATGTTTTGCAGTTCGCAGTTGAGCTTGACGTTTTAGTTGAACAAATCTCCAAGGATTCTACCATCAAAAAAAGAATTCGTAATGACTTTCATAACATCACAAAGACAAATTTATCAAAATTTAACACTCGTTCTTCTAATTTCTATTTTAAAACTTTGAAAAAGCTCAAATTAAAAGTTAAAAATGAAGATCTCATTGTTTCTAAGGCAGATAAAGGCAATTGCTTAGTTATTCTCAAAAAGACAGACTACATTTCTAAAGTTGAGACATTCTTAGTCGATAATAAATTCTCTCAATTACCTAACAACCCTTTTAATAGTTTTATAAGGAAAGTCACCAGTCTCATCAAGCATTTCAAACCGTTTTTCGAAGAAAATAATGCTAAGAAAGATCTAATTTCTAGCAATCCAACAATACCTAGGTTGTATGGCCTCCCTAAGATCCATAAAATAGATACACCAATTAGACCTGTAGTAAGTTTTACTAACACACCAGTTTAATTCCTAGCTCAATTTACATATAACATGATTAAGGATACCACTAAGTTTACTCCTACATATTTGGTAAGTAATTGACAATTCACAGAAAAAATACTTCTCCATCCCTTTTTTTTTTGACTTAGAAACAAACCGTAAGATTTCCAAAACAATTCACCAATTTGCCAGTAATTCTCAACTCTCTTTTAAAAACAGAAATCAATTACAAACCTTTTTAAATAACACTAAAGATAAAATAGATATCCTCTCAATGGTATTTATAAGTTGTAGTACAACTCTTGCGAGTGCACCTACATAGGTAGGACATGTAGACCATTGAAAGTCCGTATCAACGAACATTTGAACAAAAACAATTCTGCTTTCGGAGAGCATTTGCGCAATCATAACCACAACTTCAGTCCTCATTCCGATTCAAATATTTTGCATAACATTTCATCAAAAATCTTCAATAGGCTGGATTTCATAGAGGACATCGAGATCCACAGCGAGCTGCGTTCAAACAACCATTGCCTCAACACTCAGGTCAATCTCAACAGATCTTACATTCCATTACACAGAAAGCTTCTCGACTGAATTAACTTTTACCCATACACTTGGAGGTTGGGAGGGCCGCTTGATCAAGCATTTTCTATTTCAAATAATTTCTCCTATTTTTTACTACAGCAATGTAAATTAATTTAATTTAATTTTATTTTTATCTCTCATCTGTCTTCCTCTTCCTCTATCTTTCAAGTTGACTTAGCTTAGGCTAAATTCATCTCTTCTCAAGTTAGTCCTCTTCTAGGAGTTGAGTTAACTTAGGCTATTGTCATCTCCTTTCTTTTCTGTTCTATGCGTCGAGTTGAGTTAGCCTAGGCTAACCTCATCTCTAAGTTAGTCCTCTATTTTCACTTGATCAAGCATTTTCTTCCTTCCAAACCAAGTTTCACGCCACCACAAACTTTCAACCGAATTTTCAAGTATTCAATTGCGAATTAGCCATTTAATACGTATTATGGCATTTGGTTAGTCTCATCTGGCATAGTAGCAACTCCTTTTGAATTTTAGGTTAATTTTAGACCTTTGCAGTAACTTTATCTGATTTTATCTTTCAACTTAATACTTGTCTTTTTAAAACTCTTAACATTCAAAATTACCGCCGTTTTTCGGCATATAAGCGTCATCAGTCTGCCTGTCAATACTGTCAATAGTGACAGTCGACACATTTAATGTGTCATCCAAAAGCACGGGTCTTTGTACCATGCTTTTGTTGTTAATTTGATATATTTTAATCTAAATTATGTGAACCATTTCTCATAATGTGACATACAATGTGTGATATTTAATTGTCACCATTGTGGATTTTTGTTGTGTTTGATCCATGGATATGTCCTTTGTCTACTGACAAGTAAGTAAAAGAAGTCCACCATTTTCTTTTTCACGTACAAAAATGACACAAAAACCATCATTCCTAATTAATAACTTTAACTAACCCCCCCTTTTTGTAATAAAAAATTTTTAATCCCAACAAATTTATAACTGGGCGCAACAGTATTCATCTCATAAAAATTTTTACCAAAAATAACCATTGTCTCAATTCAACAACATCCTTTGACTCTCCACAGACAAGGGGTTCTTTTACTTACTTTCAGGTAACACTGATGATGGCTACGGCCGAAAGCGCTCGGTTACGCTCTTCATGATTCCTTTTGGATTAAAATTTGCATGATATACAAAGATTGTTTCATTACTCAATATATATTGTTTTTATCTAGAAAGCATATACTTTCTGGATGTTTGCTAAAAATCCCTGTTGTTAAAGGCCTTAGAAATTAGCTCGATTGTGCGTGTGAAATTTTAACCAATGGCGAGAAATTACTTTCAGTTTATTAAATCATTTTTAAAGCCATCATTTCCACGAATTTAATAATTTTTTCATGTCCCTTTTATTTCGCATTCCGCGAGTCGTCTAGACTCTAGATCGATAAACGGGAGCCTTTGTAATATTTTATTCAAGCCGTGAAATAAACAAAAATATCACCCAGCGCCCAAAGCTATTAATCAGCCAGAATCCGGTCATAAACTGCAAATTGATTTGATATTTTCTGCTCTTAAATATCTAAGTAATACATTTTAATAGACCTTACCTTTTTCAACTCGTTAACCTGAAAATAAATTAGAAAACATTTAGTAATTTTAAATATCTTGAAAGTTTTATTGTCCAATAATTGGACCAGGAGCGTAGTGGAAAACGTCCAAAAAACATGGAAACGTACGATTCAAGATCTTCACTTAAAAAAAAGTCAGATGTAGATAAAATCAACATATCTCATTTAAAATACACTTACGTTTACACCATCAATTTCTGTCGGACCTGGGGGACCAGTGGGTCCTGGTGGTCCTGGCAATCCGGGTGTACCATCTTTTCCCTGTTCACCTCTTGCTCCGGGAGGTCCAGGCGGTCCAGGGGGTCCCTTTTCTCCTAAAAATTAATTAATAGAAAACATTTTGTTTTACTGTATATCCAGGGAAAGAAGCCATAGATGGAATATGAATATCGATATCCGATATGTACCCTAGGCAAACAATATTTTCTACCTAAGGTATATAGGTCTATCAAAATGAGGCAATTTGCTAATTATAATGCTGAAGATTATCAATCAATAATTAAAACCATTTATTACTGATTTTTCTGAAGAAAAATTCTGTGAATAAAAGTCCATGAATGAAGGTTTCAAGCAAAAAGTTAATTATTAGTCAGAAAAAAAATTGCTAAACGATATCGATTAATAATTGAAGCCTACTCTTAGATTTGTTGATAAATCGAAAACAATGTATTATTGATTCCTCAGGAAACAATCATTCAGAATGGCGTTTGCTATTTTAGGCAACTCAAGAGCGTTATTCTCGGTGTGAGTAACAATCATCTTACTAAAATGCTAATCATACCTCTTTCTCCTTTATCCCCTCTAGGGCCCATCGCTCCCTTTTCACCTGCTCTCCCGGGCTCTCCAGGTATTCCAGGTATTCCTTCTTTTTCTGACATTGAAGAAATAGCAGGGGAGTATGGTAAACTATACCCAAATGAACTAAGAATTGATGTAACATTACACGCGCATGTGCCCTAAAAACAAAAAAAATAAATTTAGTAAAATAAAGGTAAACAAAATCATCTTAATAAGAGTTTAGACAAGATTTCACTCTAATACTGGAATTATTTTTCATATTAAGGCTCTATTTAAATGGTTGAAATTAGTTATTTTAAGAGTAAAGTAAAATAGATGAAAAAAGCAAGAGCTCGATAATAATAAAAGTACCCGTTGTACTATCGAATTTCAATCATGCTGCTGTTTTTAGTTTTATACGCAAATAGTAGATCTCCTTGTCCATCAGGTTCATTGGAAATTATTTATTTCTTTAAATATATTATTTAATAATTATTTAATAATTTTAAAATAAATGTTAAGATTATGATTATTTTATGCAAACACAGCAGTAAAAAAAACTTATTCAAATACCACATTAATTTCCATATGCACTTCTGCATGGTTTGAATCTGTGAAACACTTCCTCGTGGTGGAAAGTGGGTGATTTATGAGCTAATGTATTTTTATTGGAGGATATTGGCTGGAATATTGCTTTCTGAGATGGCGAAAAGAAGTGTTTTTAAAAGGTGCCGTTAATTTCTCTCCCTATTTTTGTAATTATATTATATTTTTTGAATCGTTTAATACTGTAGGGAAGAATCTTTAATTAAATTTACGATTTATACTTCCTATTAAATTATTCCATGTGGAATTGTATTAATTGAATGTCTATTAGGTAACTGAATCAGGTATCACCTATATTATTTATTCTAGAACTTGTTATATTTGTCTCGGATAATATTTATGGCTTTTCACATTATTCATTTTAATCTTTAGCATTGCTAGCCTATCTCCGGTGTCCTAACACAAATGCTTTAACGGCTACGCTTTCACATTTACATTTCAAAAGAGGGTGCGTGAAGACGAGCAGATTGAAAAGACAGCGGATAATTGGATTGCAAATATCGGTAACGGATGAAAAATTGGATTTGACGTTTTCCATTCTGTTAGCTCTGCAAGTCGAAATCTCCCCCATTTATCCCTACCTCTGTTTTCCCGGCGAAGTTACGCAAATTGATAAGATGAGATTTGTTTAGACGTTTCAGTATGGAATGGTGTAATTTCTTTAACTTTATCAATAACGAGATTAAGACCGCTTTTGTCGCTATCCATTACAACCTGGCATTAGGATCACGTAGACCCTTAAATTAAAGAGAGTCAGAACTTTAAAAAGGTGTTTTAAAGATAAATATACAGTAAATTTTAAATAATAATTTTCAGCATCTAAAAGACCTTGCTTTTTATGGCAATGGCACACACATTAAAGGGAGACACAGTTCCCTTCTGGATGGAATCCAGCAGCTTTAGGGTACGCTTTGGTACGCCAGACGTGTGAGCAATATTCTAAGCACGGTTTTATTTGTACTTTGTAGAGCAAGAGTAGCTGCTGCGGTGTATACAATGTTTGTTCGGTATAGCGCACCAAGCTTCTGCGAAGCTGATTTTGTGATGTTAGCATCATGGTCATGCCAGAACATATTCCTGTTAGTAGACGTTTTCAAGACCCCGGTCACAGAGCTTCAGAGTTGCACGCGCATTACTCTGTTGGCACAAAATATCTTTATAGCCCAGCGGATTGCTTTCAACTGGTCTCGTAGCTCAGTGGTTGGATGCTGTGTTTGTGATACGATGACACGGGTTCGATTCCCGTTGATGTTCTTTTTTTATTTTTTTCGAAGTTATGTGTTTCTTTCTTTAAATTTAGGTTAGTTTGGGTTAGTTGTAACAGTTCGATTTTGCCAATTTTAAAATTTCATTTATATGCCGGATTTAGGGAAAAAATGATGCTGTATTTTGTACGCATCGGTTTATTAATTCTAAATTTATTAATTTGATTTGCTTGAAAATGCTGTTTTTCCTAATATGAATTAACTATATTTTAGGTATAGATTAGCTATATATTCGTATTAGTTTTTAGAATCCGTTGTGACCATCTATTTTAGTTGATAAGCGATGTATGTACCTTATTATTAACTTAACTTGGCTTGATTTGCATTATATTATCGTAAACAGCCAGCGAGTCGATTTATATTTCTAAAGAATTCGGTTAGCCTGCAAATACGTTGCATTTGACTTATTGAACCATAATTTAATTTCAGTTTGAATATTCTATTACCTTTTGAGAACCCTAGGTTGATGTTCCGGAGACCGTTTTTGGACCTCTGCTTTAAATATATTTCTCGTTCAGTACAGCTGACCAGTTTTTTTGTAAGGTTTATGCCAAATAATAGGGATGGGCTATTTATCGCGCGTTTTTCATTCTCGATTTAGATTTTTGAAGGTTTATCATTCCTGTTAGAGCATTTCCTAGCATTTCTGGAAGAATGTAATTTTAGCACACTATTCGTGGCTTAGAATTATTCCCTGTATCGAATCACTCGCCATATTTTCAGCCCATTACTACTTGTGTCGCAGTATTTAATTTCGAAGGCAAATTGACGGAAGACGGAACGTTGGAGAAGTCTTTTCTAGTTTGCTCGGGGAACGTTTTGCCAGTATAGCGAGAAACTGCACGTTTTAAGTATTGTGATATAATGCAACCCTTTTGATAAGGGATTTATCGTGTCGTTTCTGTTTGTGTTTTAACACGACCGATTTTTCGGGCTCTACAAGCTGTACTAGGTAAGCATTTTCTCTGGATTCCTTTTTCTGTGGCCTATGAAGCACGTGACCGCTATGTTGCTATTTTTTTTTGTTTCCATTATTTATAACGGCTTCCACGTTCGTCCCATAAGACCGAGACCGTCGAATCTCTTCTAATACACCCTCAAGTCCGAGTCTGAGGTAAATATCGCTACCATATTTGCCTAAATTAATGAAATTGATTGCTTATCTACCTTTTATTTTTTTTTGTGCACATAACGTTATTTGCTTTTCCTATGTGTTATTTTATCTACTCCATTTTATCTGATCCGAATTTTTATTTTAATGCAACTTAATCATATGGGGAAGTTTATATATTCTTTTAGGGGTGATTCATATCTATCTTTTTATATTCAAGTTGCCGGAACCTTAATATCTCTTTTATTTGCTTTATTGCACTGTAAGTCCATGGGTTTTTTTGTCTGGGAAAATTTGTTTTACAAAGAAGATGTATTTATGCAAAGAGGGAGGGGGTCTATGATTTTTATTAAAGTTACGGGGCTTCATTTAATGCGTACTAAATTATTTCAGGGTTCTTCTGCTGGGCCAGAGGTTTAATTAAAGGACTGCAACTTTTTCTCTGAAAGGCCGGAAGCAAGTCCACAACTTTTTTTCCCTGGAAGGCTGACCAAGGGCCTTAACTTGTGGTTCCCGCACTAGAGGCCATCGACAGAGTTCGACGACGGGATTTGGGTATAAGTTTTGTGTCTCATTGTTTCTTATGTTTACTCTTCGTTTGCTTTTATTGATATAAATCAAACATTGAACTGAGGTAGCTCATTGATTTTAATTAATTTAATTTACCTTTATTCACTGGTTTATCGGACCAGTTAATCTAATTGCTTTGAGTTGTTTTCTCATTTTAAAAGTCAAGCGCTGGCTGGATAACTTCATTCTTTTCATTAATTAGTCGGCAGATATAACCGCTCTGAATTTTATCTTTTTATCATATGAATCAAGCTAACCATAGTTTTAATCTGATCTGGTGCTTTTATTAACTTCTCAAGTTTTTTGATCTAATCATTGTGTCCGCTCATTCCGGCATATTATCACCATCAGTGCAACTATTGGCGCACGCATACCTAGTTGTAAGAAGCTTAGTCTGCGTCAAGTGCCTTGTCGCCGTTGATAAGTAGTGTTTAGTGCATTTAGTGATAAGGCATATAGAACCGAGGTTTTCCAACTGAATTGGTCTCTGTACGTACAATCTTCATATTGTGCTCTGTTTATTTTATTAATTACTTTAAGTCATTTAACATTCTTTTGTCTACTCGACCACATTTTAATATAACCATTTTCTCCAGATAGATTGTTGCTGTGTTTGCAAAAAAAGGATTTAGTAGCAAATATAGTGTCCATTAAATTTTTAGATTGTATTTTCTTGATAGGTTAAGTTGGTTGATTATAGTGCCATAATTATTCTCATTTTCTTGGAAGTTTGAAATTAAGTACCAAGAACCGGTTAATTTTATGAGCGAATCTAGCCGAGCTTTTTCCGTTTAGCTGGCTAGAACGGGTGGCGCTCAAACGACCCCACGACAGGGGCCGGGCTTTGTAACGCGACTCTCCGGGGCTAGGTTCATTTTTTAAATTAATTGGGAAAAATATCTTTGGGTTCAATCATAAAAAAACGTGTTGCAAGTTTGGGTTAGTTTGGGTTAGTTGCGTTAGTTTTGGTTAGTTTTGTTTGGTTGCCCCCCGGAGCAAGCGAAGCGAGCGGAGGGCCATACGTGAAGTGAAAATGAAATGTAAAACAACTCTGAAACCTTGTGACCCGGCCCGGGCAACGTTTTGTTTGCTGTTGACCGAGACACCCAGTAGTCCGACGAGGATGAAGGAATGGTCTATCCTGCCATAATGATGTCAGGGCACGCCGTATCGGCTGTCATGATATACGTGGCAGCTTGTGTTTTTGCTGCGTTAAACTGGACCAAATTCTTGTCGCCTTCAGTTTGAACTTTCTCCAGATTTTGATTAATTATTGTGATCTACTCCTGTCTGCGGTAATAAGTCTCAGTCGCTGTTAAAGGTTTTTCTGATCTAAATTGGGAGACAAAGGTACTGTCATCTGCAAAACTGTTAAATAGGATTATTGGTTTTGTTCAGCAGGTCATTACTATAGGTGAGGAACAGAGTTAGTGAAAGTATTGCGCCTTGAGGCACCCCCGCATTAATGATGAATGTATCTGAGATGTGGCTATCAACTGCAACATGCAGAGATCGGTTCTTAAGGAAACTGGCAAGTTATTTGCAGAGAGACGCTGGCAGTCCGAAGGATGGCAGTTTGTTACGCAATCCGTCATGCCTAACTCTGCCGAATGCCTTCGAAATATCCAACGCAATCGCTCGAGATTTCCCGTAGTTCTCAATTGCCCTTCTCCATATATGAGTGGCATAGAATAATATGTCCCCTGTCGATCTCTGTTTGCGGAAGCCGTATTGTTTATCGCTAATTATACTGTTGTTCTCGAGGTACTTGAGTAGTTGTTGATTGACTACGCGTTCCATGATTTTAGAGATTATTGGAAGCAAGGCGATAGTTTGAGGGCGTGGTTTGCTTGCCTTTTTTTTGGACCAGGTTGCACTCGAACGACTTTCCAAGAAGATTTTCGGTAAGACAGAGCAAAAAGTCTGGAAAAATGTGTGTTAGTTCGTTGACGCAGTTGTTTAACACGATGACAAGTATTAACAAGTATTACATCCGGTCCCAATGCCTTTTGCGTATCCAGCTCTTTGTGTATTCTCTGAATATCATGGTGGTGAAACTTGACTTCTGCCATGGTAGAGTTGATAATGGTTATGGTGGGAAGAGCCTTGCCTTTGCTTCTAATACCAGTAGATGGTGATTTAATGGCAAGGTATCTAGACGGCACACAGTGGTCAATTTAAAAAAAATTAACTGGAAGATATTAAAAAATCTGATATCGCGTATCGACGCTAAAAAACCCGTAAGTACGCATTTCATATACAAACATGTCAAAAACGGTTGTCAATTTGGTGTGGTTTTAATTATAAATGTAGTTTAGTTGACAAATTAAATTAAATGGTTTATTATTTGCATATAAGCAAAGTAGAAAGAAATTGTTGGTCTTAATGCATATAAGCAAAGTGTAAAATTTGCATATGCCTTGCAAAGAGTTTATACATAATTAATACTATCTGAAATGGAAAGGCAATTATTGCTGGTAAGTTATTTAAAATTAATACACTTTTGTCAAGTATTAAATATAAGTAAATATTGTTGATATGCTTAGGTTTTTTTTTAAATTAAAATATACAATATATTCTTTAATACAGAAAAAAGTCTTACGAAGTATTAGTTGTAAATAAAGTTAAGTTGTTTGTTAAACTATTAGACAATTTTTTCACATTTACAAATTTTCCGTCCAAGTCCGTCTGTTAAGTCTAGGTTTTTTTTAGGACGCGTTCCTCATATTAAACGTTCCGAAGTTGTTAATTTTATAAAATTAAATAAGCTTATTTCAAAATCCACCAGCCCTCCAATAATAGATAGAATATTTCAGTATGTTAAAGAAAGAGAAGGAGATGATAGTGTAATAGAAGGAACAGAAAAAGAAATGCTGAACCATATAAAACAGTACATTAAAAAAGCAATATTTTTGATCAGTCAGTAACTAAGGAAGCGATTCTTAAAGCCTATTCGCCGGATGAGGCTTTAGCATTAATTGTGGATACAGAGTTAACAAAGCATCAGTATAGTTTAATGCAAAAAGGCTTACAAGAACGCAGTGCACATCTTTATCCACCGTATTATTTAATTTTAAAATCCAAATCCCAATGTTACCCAATAAATTTAAGAATTTCGGAAGATAATGCTGAAGTAATATTACAAGATTTGTTAGATCATACAAGTCAGCGTTTACTTAAAGTTCAAAATGAAGTTCTGGTACAAACACTAAACGAAATACCAACAAATGGTATAATAAATTTGGTTCAGCTTGACTGCAAATGGAGCTTAGACGGCAGCGGTGGTCACTCAATATATAAACAAAAATTTACCGAAAGTATCGATTCCGATATCCCGTTAACGTCATTAGTGCCTCTGCGACTTTATATTAATTCTGATTGATTTAAAAAATTATTTGGCAAAATCCAAGAAGTTCATCTAAGAGATTTTGCAGATCCCTTCGTTTTGCATTTACTAAAGAAACCACCGAAATGGTACAATTAGAAGAAACTAGAGTAGAAAGTGAAATAGCAATTTTAACACCAATAAAAGTACAGTTATCTTCAGGCCAAAATATTTTTGTCAAACATTCGCTTTTTAAAAGCAGTTTAATGAAGAATTATTCTTCTCAAGCTTGTTATGTGTGTGGTACATGTCCAAAAGATATGAACAATATTGATCAAATTCTAAAACGTCCAATAAACATTAACGCATATGAATTAGAACTGTCAACATTACACGCTCACATAAGATTAAGATTTATTAATATTATTATTATTATTATTATTATTATTATTATTATTATTTTCCGTTATCACACATCCATGCTTCTGTGGTAGATTGAGAAGGACACCGAGTGCACACCGTGCTCCTGGGGTGTTCCCTCTTGTCATTAGAGAACTTTTCTAATGATATGTGCCGTGCTCAGCACAACAGACTTCTGGAGTGATATCAGGTTGTGTTCACCCGGAATCTGCTGGATGGCTTCACATGTTTTATAAGAGACTAATCCTGTGGCTCCTATTACTATGGGAACGATGGTTGTCTTCAGATTCCATAGTCTTTGCGCTTCAATCTGGAGATCTTTGTACTTGAGATATTTTTCAGCTTCTTTTTGTGTGATGTTATAATCGGATGGAATGGCGACGTCTATGAGCTGACATGTTCTTTGTTTTTGTCTTTGATTATGATGTCTGGTTTATTGGCTTTAATGCAACGGTCAGTTTGGACCTGTGTGTCCCAGATGATGGTGACGTCCTGGGTGTTCACGACAGGATCTGGAGTGTGCTCGTACCATTTTTCTCCAACTGTTACATTGTACGCTTTGCAGATGTTGTAGTGTAGATGCGCTGCTACAACGTTGTGTCGATCCAGATATGCCTTCTTTGCTAGTATTGGGCATCCTGACACTACATGATGAGTTGTTTCATTGTGCGTCCGGCAAAGTCTACATTTTGAGTCTTTGTCGGATTTCATGATTCTACATTTCATGTAGTTTGTGGCCAGGGCTTGTTCCTGACAGGCAGTGACAAGCGCTTCAGTTTCGGTTTTTAGGTTTGCGGTGGTCAGCCATTTCCATGATTGATTCTTGTTTACTGTTTCTTTTTCAGCTTCTAGTGCAATTTGTCCGTGCATCTTTTTCTCTTTCCATTTTTCTAGTTGTTCTTGCCTCATGTGTTCTTTGAGCCTTTCTTTACTTATTTTAACTCTCTTTGTTTCAGATTCTGTGGGGTTGGTGTCTTCTATTTTATCCTGGCAGCTGTTTTTTTGTCTTTGTTTTTCAATGTGTTTTTGATTCTGCCTGTATACCATGCACAAGTATTTGTCTTTTTCTTTTATTTTCAGGTAGTTGTTGAGACCTTCTATTGCTATGATGTGGCTAGTTTGTATGCTGATCATTCCACGTCCTCCGTTTTTTCTAGGGATGTACAACCTGTCGACATCTGCTCTTGGGTGCAGTGCTCCATGTATAGTCATCTGTTTCCTTGTTTTAGTGTCCATTTTTCTCAATTCTGCCAGGGTCCATTTAATGATTCCGTAGCTGTACTGGATGACAGGTACAGCTAGAGAGTTTATGGCTGAGATTTTGTTTTTTGAGTTTAGCTCAGTGTTCAGTATGCTTCTAATTCTTCTGATGTATTCTTTTGTAAGTTTCGTTTTCATTTTTTTGTGTTGTATTCCGTCATTTTCTTCAATGCCAAGGTATTTGTAGGCTTCTTGTTGATCTAATGCTCTTATTGTTGTATCGTAATCTAATTCTATGTGCTCTGATCTTACTAGTTTCCCTTTCTGAAATGTTGTTTTAGCGCATTTACCTAGACCAAATTCCATTTTTATATCATCGCTGAAGTTTTTAACATTTTGTATTTGTTCCAATAGTTCCTCGTCTGACTTAGCGATTAATTTGAGGTCGTCAACATACAGTAGATGGTGAATTCTTTGTTTCTCGTTCTTGCAGATGTATCCTGTTTTTGTTTTGCTTAAAAGGGAGCTCAGAGAGTAAAGGGACATGCAGAAGAGCAACGGAGATAACGAGTCCCCTTGGTAGATCCCGTTTCGTATGTGTATGTCCTTGATTGTCACGATTTTATCATTTGCTTTCAGGTTTAAATCGGTTTTCCAGGTTCCCATTGATTTTGTTATGAACGACAAGAGTGTGGTGTTGATTCTGTAAATGTTCAAGGATTCTGCTAACCAGCTGTGTGGCACGCTGTCAAACGCCTTCTTATAGTCTATCCAGGCT
The DNA here is from genome assembly GCA_016904865.1 of Pissodes strobi. NCBI lineage: Eukaryota > Metazoa > Arthropoda > Insecta > Coleoptera > Curculionidae > Pissodes > Pissodes strobi. The sequence continues at coordinate 43,149 of MU186332.1, read as the reverse complement.
ATTGATAGACTCTTTTTGTTGTCTCTACAATCTTTGTTTAGCATCATACTGGTTAGCAAGTGATCTTTACATCCATAAGTATTCTTGATACAGCCTTTTTGCTCTTTGGTATTAGATTATTTTGCGTTAAATGGTGCTGGATTCTTTCTGCGATGATCTTTGTGAGTAGTTTGTAACAATTGTTCAAGCATGTTATTGGCCTCATGCCTTTTGGATGGATTGCTTTGTCGATTTTGGGGATCAGGTAAGTTTTCCCTTTAGTTATCCACTCTGGAAGATTTTGCTTCCCGCTAACTAGTTCGTTGTACAACGTAGTTAATTTGTCGTGCATCGCAGTTAGTTTTTTTAACCAAAAATTGGGAATTCCATCAGGTCCTGGGGCTTTCCAATTTGAAGTGCTGCTTAGGGCTGCTACAACTTCTGCCTGAGTGATGTTCGACCATTCCATTCTTTTTACTCTTGATGTACTTTCATATTCAGCCTGTATCCGTTCTGCATCTCTGTTGTGTACGGTATCTTTCTCCCATATCTGTTTCCAATAGTCTTTAACTTCCTCTTCTGATAGTGTTTCGTTTGTCTCATGGGTTTTCCCAAGTATATTAGCATAAACCTTGCTGGTGTTCTCTTGGTAGAGCTTGTTTTGCTGAAATTGCAGCGATCTTTTCGTATATCTCATGGCTCTTTGTGCTTTTGCTGCTATTTGTTATTTCAGCTTTTCTATGGTCTGGGCGTAGTCTCTTTGGGTTTTTATGTTATACTTGGTGTACATCTGTTCTTTGATTTCCTCCATATGCTTTGATAGTTGGGGCTTGGAGCATTCTTTCAATTGGGACAGATCTTTCCGCAATTTTTTCATTTTGAATTCAATCCGTGTTTTCCATGGTGGATTTGTCGCTTTGGCTTTCTTCTTTGGGTCTCTTTTGGGTATTAGGATGTTCTGTGCTGTTTCTGCTGCTGCATACGTAAGTTTGTTCAGCTTTGTTATGTTGTTGTATTCGTCAGGTTCTTCATTGAGTATCTCTTGTAGTGCAATGTTGACTAATTTGATTTTTATATTAGCTTTTTCCCCGTTGTTTAGTTTCAGCAGTGGTTCTCTTCGTATTTCTTCTGTGTTTTGGTCGCTCTTCATTATTATTATTATTATTATTATTATTATTATTATTATTATTATTATTATTAATAATAATAATATTATTATTTTTATTATTATTATTATTTATTATTTTTTTTTCTCGATTACTTCGATGTTTTATAGTCGGAGCGCTTCGCGCTCAAGGCTTTTCTTTAATCTAAAATTCTGACTGTGCCAAGTATTACAGCCTTCACACATTCTCCCACAACACTGTTTTCAATTTGCAGGCTCTGCAAGCTTTTTTTAAACTCTTTATGGACCAGGCCATTTGAGCAGATCACTAATGGTAGTATTAAAACCTCTTTAAGCTGGTAAACTTGTTTTAAGTTATGAGCAAGGTCCTGATACTTTATTCTTTCATCAACACATGCCTTCTGTACGTTGTCATCAAGTGGTACTGCAATGCTATTCTTTGGCGTATTGAAAACAAAGCAATGTCCGGCTTATTATGTTGGATTGATCCTTGCGTTTGAAATTGTTGGTCTTAATACAATTTATACTCTTAATTTTCTTTTAATGGTGGTGGGTTATATTTAAAGTAAAATTCACGACCTTGTATAAGTTTGCAATTTTCTGCTATTTTTAGGTAGATAATCTTTGCCACGTTGTTATGCCGTTCGAGGTACTGCGTAGGGGCGAGATATGAACAACCTGAGGAAATGTGCTGTAATGTTTCCTGAGTTTTTCCACACAACCTGCATTTATCGTTAATATTAATACTTCTGGTAAGTTTCAGGTATGCACTAGTAGGAGCGACTTGGTCCTGTATTGCATGAATGAATCCTTCAGATTTTCCAGATAACCCACTTAAGGTAAGAGAGGGAATCTTCCCGATCGACATGTTCGCTATAAAGATCATTGAGGTACCGTCCGTGCAATGGTCTTGCCTTTAGGGCATTGATTCCCCCTTTAGTATCTTCTATTAGTTCTAGTTCCTGAGGGTTAGATAGATTAAGTGGTGAGTAGTTTTTATCAGCCGCCACTATTACTCGGTGTAGGTTTGATTGGTTATCAGTAAAGAATTCTTTTAATTTCATTTTATGTTTTTTACAGGTGTCCTCTACACTGCAAAGGCCACGTTCACCTTTCTTCCTCGGAAGGTAAAGCCTGGAAGCCGACGATGCTGGATGATGGATTCTACTTTTGGTAAGTATTTTTCGATATCTACTTTTTGAAGGTCCGTGTTAGAGCATTTTAGAATACCGTATGTATATTCCAGCACCGGCACTGCCCAGGTATTAATAGAGGCGATCTTTTCTTCTCCAGGTAAGTAACTTTTGGTTATCGTTGTTACTCTCCTATAGTAGGCCTTCTGTTTCTTCCTTCATTACCCTTTCCTGTATCTGTCCTGTCTGCATCATCCCCAGATATTTATATGCCGGTGCACTAAGATCCTCAATTACTGTGTTGATATTGGGGTGAGCTACAATTTTACCTTTTCGATAGTGTATCGCTGCACACTTAGTTAAGCCAAACTCCATGCAAATAGAGTCCCTGAATCTTTTCACCATCTCTAGCATACTTTGCAGTTGGTCTAAATTGGAGGCGTATAATTTAATATCATCCATATAGAGTAGATGTGTGATTTTTGTGTTAGTAAGTGGATCTATTTTGTAGCCATAGGTTGATGAGTCAAGCATACTGCTTAAAGAATTCAGTACCAGGCAAGACCAAATCAGGCTGAGGCTATCGCCCTGAAATATCGGACTCGAATATTGCTGGTCTCGTAGCCTTCGGCCCCTCGGACTATTAATTTAGTGTTCCACAGTTTCATTAGGTTTTCCAGCAGTTTAACGACCCTGTAATTGACTTTGTATAATTTTAAGGACTCTACTAGCCATGAATGTGGGACTGAGTCAGAGGCTATTTTAAAGTCAATCCATGCTACAGAAAGGTGTCGTTGTTTGCGAATCTCTTGTTTCCCAACAACATTATCAATGACTAGGAGTTCCTTAGTGCCCTTACTACCATACCTGCAACCATTCTGCTCCCGAGCTATAATGTTATGGTAGTTTAGATGGTTGTTTATCTTCTCACAGAGTATTTTGGTAAGTGGCTTGTAGACGGTAGATAGACAGGTAATAGGTCTATATTCTTTTGGATCATCTGTTTTATTGGATTTATGGATCATGTAGGTTAGACCACTACAGAGTTCCAGGGAAATATCAGCTGGGTTTTCTAGCAGTTTTTGGAATTGACTTGCCAAAACACAGTGGATGCTTCTGAATTTCTTGATCCAAAAATTGTATATTGAATCTGGACCAGGGGATTTCCAATTGGAGGCAGTAGAGATCGCCTTTCCAACATCCGCAGCACCAATGGTGAAATGATTCATTGAGTTTACGCGTGTCGTTCTTTTTCGCTCTTATTCAGCTACCCATCTTCGCGATATGGTTGCGGATTTCCCCATATATCATTCCAGAAGTCAAACATACCGGACTTTTGTCTGTGTTTTCTGCTTCAAGGTCCTGTAGAAAAGCTTTTGATTTTGTTGGTACAGCTTTTATTGGGTCTTCTTTTTATAGGCTTCATTATATTTTCTTAGTTTTGAGCCCAAGACAGGAACTTTTTGCTTTAGTTTATCATTATAAGTATATGCTTTTATCAGTTTGTCTGGGTCTGCCCTAGAGATCTTTGCATCTTTTAGAATAGTTTCAGCTATAGTTTTAATCTTTTGAGAAGATTTAAGTTCGGTATTTAGGAAATTGGTAAGTATACCTATTTTCTTTCTGGTTTTTGTGATATTTTTTTCTATTCTAACTTTCCACGGAGGGTTCCTATGCTCTCTTCTAACAGTTTTTCTTTAGGTTTTAGATTAATTCCACTGAGCTCACAGACAGTGGCAGCAGCAACATAGAGGAAATGGTAAGTATCATTTAAATTAATAATTTCAGTTTTAAACCGATTAAGGATTTCATTTACTTTGCGTATGTTTTTTCCAACCCCTAAATTCTTTAACTTGGATAAGCTTAGCCTCAGGGGGAGCGGTATGCCTCCGTACGGTAGATGTTTTTCATTGAAAAGGCGGAATGCTTCGTCGTTATTCTGTATTTCATCATTATCCTGCTCGTTGTTTTGTGCTTGTGAATGTTGTTCATCTGCTTCCAAACTTCCTTCCTGCTGCTGTCTCAGTTCTTGTTAATTATCATTATCCTCTTCTCCGTTTTGCTGTTCCTCTTCTTCGTTTATGTCGTTTATTTCGTTCCTTTCTCTTTGGTTTATGTTTTCCAGTTCTGCTGGAGACAATGCTGATCTTCTTAATATAGAGTTAACTTGACTGGCTAAATTTTTTACTGTGCGAGGTGTATTAGGCATTAGCTCCTGCCACTTATCGGAAAGCTTTTGTCGATATAGTAACACATCTGTCTCGTTCTTAGTTACTAAGTAGTATGCGTACATTAGTTGAATTAGCTCTTCTTTTGTTCATCGTCGCATACGCCCTTGTCTGTTAAGAGTTTGACCTTCACTGGGAGGCAGAATTACTTCCTCCAAGTTGGTCACATCTTCCGTGTTTTCATTGCCGGGCCCTACAGATCCATTTCGAGGGGTAACGCTGCTTGCCCCACTTCTTCTCTCTACAAGCTGAACTTCCTGACGGCTCCGAGAGGGGCCAGCCCTATGCCCCTCGCCGGCCTGATTGCTTCTTTCTCTGTCGAAAGCAGTGTTTTATCCTCAATATGACATCATATCGGTGTTCTGTTTTGGTACACGGGTGGTAATTTATTTCCCACCATCCCCCCAGCAATGCCGGTGAGGGAACCCCCTATCCGCCGCCTGGGGATACCTAACATAGAAAAGCCAACACAGTTGCCAATCAGAGTTTAGTAATTCTCACCAATAATTTTTTCCGGCTAATTTAGAAGAATTGACCACCGTGCGGCAGTGCGATCTAAACTAAAATCAAACAATAAAACATTTAAGATATAGTGGAAAGTCAAATGGACGTCCTTGATTTTATCTTTTAGGTATGCAACCAAATATTTCGACGGCTTCTAACTCCAAGCATATCCGTGGCATGGCGCAATCTCCTTGGAGGTCATTACCATTTTGATAATCAGCAGAACAGGTATTTAATCGAATCGTTATCGGTAGCAATTATTAATTTAGAAGCTACGTCCACCGTTTAGTGTTTAACAAAAATGATTGAATGCTTAGCTATTGTGGTTTACATATTAACTTACCTCGGCAGCAGCTAACCCTGGTAGTCCTGGAGGGCCAGGTGGCCCCGGTGGACCTCTAATTGATTCTCCAGGTGCACCCTGAAAACATAATGAAGAGGACAATTTTTAGTAGATCAGATAATAAATAGTTTTAGTATTTTGAATAAACAGATAAATGATATTTTGTATTCTTCTATATTCAGCAAACTTTAACATTTTTTTACGACTGATTTGAAAATGGTTAAACCATACTACTAGTTGTGCCAATATCGGATATCTCACCATTAACCATAACACATGGCCAGCGATGACTTAAGTATAAATCAAGAATCCTATAGACCAGTTTATCCAAGGGACACACAGTTAAGAACCTAGGGATGTCCCACCTCAGGGCCCTCGACTATGCGTTGTGGCACCCTGAAAACAGCCTCGGTAGTAGCATCTGAACCTTCCGCGCATTGCATTCAGGCAAGTTATCGATCTGTTACCGAAAACTACAAGACGCCATTGCTTTGGTGCAAAACAAAGGATTTGGTACGATCGTGTTTTATTGTGATAATTTGTGTTTTTCAAGAGTTTAGGGTAAAAAACTGTGTTTTACATATTGGTAGGGTGTGCAGCTTATGGTTGTAAAAGCTACAGCAGTTCAAAGGACCCAGGAGTTACGTTTCACACGTAATTAACAAGTGACATTTTTTAGCAGTGATCAATTTTCTCAAATATTTCTAAAACTAATGATTTTATAGCAATATCTTCTAAATATGATTTATAATATGCTATTATGAAGCCGATAATTATATTGCAGAATATATTCTTGTTATTTGTAATTAGTAAATTAGCTTTTTATGTACCTGTTCCTTACTTTCTCCAGTGGCGTAGGGATTGATCAAAGATAATAATTATTATTCACCACTTACAAATTTATTTTATAGAAAGTGGCTTGTGTGGTATTATTTCGCTCATTGTTTTTGTTTTGTGAATTTCAGATTCCCTAAAAATGTTGAGAGACGGAATGGTTGGGTTAATAATATGAAACTTTCTCATTTTTAACCATCTAGTAATGACAGGCTTTGTTCCAAACACTATGAACCACGTTTTTTGTATCGAACAGATCAAAAAGTGTGTCTGTTAAATGAAGCAGTCCCGACCATATTCTAAGAACTTCCCAAATATCTGCAACCAAAAAAAGTCGCTTCCTGGTTATTTATAGATATAAGAAAATTAACATTACTATTATACAATTTAGTCTGCTGTAATAAGAGTTATTCAAAAATTCATTAAATTAATTTTTTTATTGCTGTTTTTGCATGGGCATATTATGTACTTGTAACTCGACTTGTAATATAGTAAATAATACATTTATATGTTTTTAACCTTTAATGTACACTACAAAAACATTGGGTAAAATTGTTCTGCGCTAAATTATAGCACATTATATTATTACAAATTATATCTCGCGTTTTAGGGATTATTTATTATTGCTTATTGCAGGGAAAAAAGGAGTCATTGTGAAAACTCCGGAACCAACCTCGTCAGCAGCAGCCGAGACTGATTCCCCATGGAAGAAAAACTAAGGAAGGAGTTGTTTCACCAATTTGCTAAAAGTAAGTAAGTCGCTGAACAAATAAATATGGTTCCATCTCATCTTATTGACATTTTTTGTGAACCTCCTGAAAGTTTGGAATCTTTTTGCTTAAAATCCGAGCATTATTTACGAACAAATGAAAATAATTGCATAGAAAACATTTTGTGCTGGCGCTCACAAACAAAATTGTATCTAGTTTTTTAGGAACTGATGTTTTTAAGTGTTTAGAAAATCATGTTTTAGAAAATGAAGTTAACCATACATACTTTTTAATAAAATCTGTATGTGCAAATTATTTAAATGTAAGAATTCATTTTATTGCAAAACGTAAGACCCCAACAAGTGAACTCTGTGCGAAGTAAATTTATAGAATAAATTTTATCTAAAGGCCAATAAGATTGTATTATAAAGTAAGCGTAAAATCAAGTGTTAGATAAGTAACAGTTGATAAATGTAAGTAATTCCTCAGATTTCAACTAGAGTTGTCAAGTGTCCTGGATTTGAGCCTCAGATTCCAGCATCATGCGAAGACCTATTCCAGCATACCCAATGTCCTGTATTCCATGAATGCTCAAATTATTCTTCTTGGGAATTGTTTACCATTACCGTTTCACTTAAAATTTCACTCACAGTGACCACGGAGCTCGGTCCCAGTCACCTCTACCGCCACCCTTCTTTCGTTAAGCTGCTACGCTACTTGTTTGTATTATTGTATTTGTATTTAAAATTTGCAGGGTTCTATTGTAATGCAGAAAAATTAGAATTTATGAAGTGTTGAGTTTAATAAAAAAAATCCTTCTTAATATGCGTTTGTCCTTTCTTTTTCAACTCTGTGTCCTGTAATTCTCAAAATTAAACATGACAACCCTAATTTCAACACCAAGCTCAGGTATCAAGAGCAAATTAATTTTAAGTGTTATTAGGATGTATTTAAAAGAGCTAAATATGTAAATTAAATAATGTTGACATATTTATTTTTTAGATTAGTAGTAGGATTTATGCTGTAAGGACCTTTCTGTTCACATTTAGTTAGGATATCTAGCAATCCTGGCATGTTAAGTTGTTGTTTTTGGTTTGGCTCTCAGTTTTAAATGATAATACATTTTCGAAAAATAGATTCTTATCGGAATTTAACAGTATTATTTGTTTTCTTTTATGTTCAATAAAAACGTTTTTATCTACCTGGCCTTTCATTCCTATTCCTATAATTACAGTAATAAAAATAAAGAATATGAAAAGGGTAGAAATTATAGGCATATATTATAGCATTTAAACATGTATCTGCCACAAAATATAAAAGAAACCGAAAATATTTTGTTTTTTTAAATTTTGAATACTGCTAACTTATAATAAACAAATATTTTAAGATAGTTTTTCCGAGTTTAAATCGCCATGCTACGCCACTGGCACTTTGGTTTGGTCCCAACTGGTAACAGACGCCTGCGGCCTATTATCTGTCCTCTCTTTTTCCTTGTCTAAGGTCTGAACCCACACTGAGTGATATCAGGGAGTGCGTTCTTACCAAAAAATGGGCTCCATTCATGACATAAGCTAACTTTTCACGAAGCTGTTGTATTCACCGTCATATGAATGATAATTGAAAAGTATCGTAGTCGTGAAAGCCTCTCTATTATTAACATATATCTTTATTTGAATATACTAATCCAGGTATTTTGGTAAAGAAACAACCCCTAATAATCTGAATTTCAAATTAAAGCAGAGTATATGTATATTATTCAAGTAAATGTTTTCAATAAGACGACTTCTATGCTAGAATATTTGGCGGATCTAAACAGGAAATAAGATCCCCATTTACAAAATGAGATCCCCTTACACGCCGTGGAAATTTGAGGTTTCTCTTCATACTCATTAGTCCTATAGAGCATGAGGTTTTGCTTAAATGAATGGCTTAATATTCAAGAAGACTTCGCTACTTAAATGGTCCATAAGAGGCTTTTCTAAGGGAAAGTTTATTCGTTGTGTTCATAAATACATAATATATTGATATTGTGAAATTTATGGCTTCTTTTGTGTAAATCTTTGTGTAATGTTAGGTACTATATATGGGGGGCCAAATATTTACTTAATTTTTAATTTAAGGTTGAAAAAACGTATCTACGATAATACAAAAAAAAAACAAAATGAGACAAAGGTACTCTTGGCCCGTTTTGGATTGTTTTTTGCTAGTGCTCGCTGTCGCTCGCGTGTTGCCACGTGATATTGTCAAACAGCACCTACTTCTTTTGTTTTTTAAATGTCTCTTAAAATGTTGGTTTTATTTCATATTTAAATAATTAAATACATTAAAAAAAATCCTCAACTAACTTAATCTGTTGTAGAAGTCTTGCTTAATATTTAACAGTATTCAAGCATAAACACTATTGAGCTATGTAACGTTGTAAATGTTTCCCCTTCACTGATCGACTTCTGTTGTCGATACTCTCGCTACCTTACTTCTCGGTACCTTACTTTCGCTGTTCCGTGCTACTCGAAAGGTGCAGATATAGTATACATGCTTTTTGGGGGGAATTGATGGACCTTCCCTCCTGCACGCTTAAGCGTGTAGTAGGTAAAAGACGATCGCCTTGCAAAATCTTAATTTTTTGTTGTTGGTTTTGATCATCAGGTCTAATTACCGTCTCATTTTGTAGTGGAATTAACTGGCACACTTACTGCCAGGTGTAGTTTCTGAAATTATCGCCGATATTGTCTGATACTAATAATGATGTTTAACGACTAGTGTAGTTACTCTTCCGATGAAAAAAGGTTTGTTACATGTCATTGTGCCTATATTGAATAGAGAAAACTATTTTTAATTTAGTTACAGAACTTCTGGGAAGCGAATGGCCTTACGTGAAATAGAATTTCCTCCCTTTGTTGCTGAGCGCTCGTCAGCGACCTTTCTATGCCGTCCTAGCGAGTTTCCGGTTCTATTTAACCGTACAAGACCCTTTCGTCATGGTAATACGACTACATGTTGGAGACGTAGCTTCGCAGGACACGCCAGTATCTGCAAATCTACTAGCTACAAGTAGGATCTACCTTTTCTTATTATTAATGACCTCTTATTGACGTTATTATCGATATTTATCTTTTTGTTAAACGGCTGTAGGTCGTTTGCTATCTACATTGTATAAATTATCGACATTTCTCGTTTTCGTTTACTGATCTTACCGTCTCAGTGCCCTGTGGGCTTGCCGTAGGGCGCTGGGAGGGACCTGGGGACTTGGGCCGAAAACTATGCTATGGATATACAGGACGATGATCGCTCCGATGCTCATGCACGGATCGGTTGTTTGGTGGCCAGGATCCATGAAAATGGCGTCCAGACTAGTGCTGGACAAATTACAGCGACTTGCATGCCTCTGCATCACCGGGGCTATGAGGACGGCATCCACAAGGGCCCTGGAGGTGCTGGTGGGGTTGCCCCCGTTGACGGACCGGGTGAGGCACGAGGCAGCCAGGGCGGCCATGAGTTTGGCTGACGTGGGGATGTGGAGGGACAATGGCTCCTGCTGGGGCCATTGTGGTCTATGGCGAGGCCTGTCTGGGGACCTAGCCATCCTGGGTATGCCAGGTGACGCGATGGTTCCTGAGATAGGCTTCCCCGAGGGGCTAAACTTCCTCTTCCCTACAAAGGAGGACTGGACGGAGGGAAGGATGGGAACCTGGGATGGGCTAGTCTGGTTCACAGACGGGTCCAGAATGGGAACACTGTCCGGAGCAGGTGCGTACTGTGAGGCTCTGGGGCGGGAATTATACGCCTCACTTGGCGAGCACACTACGGTTTTCCAAGCGGAAATTTTTGCGATCATGATGGGGGTCTGGGAGTCGTTAAGGCTCAATGTCGGTGGCAGGAGGATTTTCTTCTGCTCTGACAGCAAGGCCGCACTCATGGCGCTGAAGTCGGTCCGTACGCGCTCTCTGTTGGTAAGGGAGTGTAGAAGCTGGCTGATTGAACTTGCAAAGCGAAAAAAGGTTACGCTGGTCTGGGTACCGAGACACTCGGGTGTACCGGGAAGTGAGACAGCCGACGCCTTAGCCAGAGAAGGCTCCGCACGCGGATACTTGGGGCCTGACCCCTGTGTGGGGATCGCCCAGTGTGTCCGTGAAGGAGCTTTGGAGACCTGGATGGAGAGTCGGGCGGAGGAGGTATGGCGGACGGCTCCGGGGATGAGATAGACGAGGCTCATGATACATGGGCCTGCGAAGAGTCTCGCCAAGGGGCTGTTGTGTCTACCTAGGAAGGAGTGCAGGGCCCTGGTAGGATTCTACACCGGGCACTGTAGGCTTAGACGGCACCTGACCCTGCTGAGAATTGCAGAGGAGGTGGAGTGTAGATGGTGCATGGAGGACGACGAGACTCCATACCATCTACTTACGGAATGCCCCGCCTTTGCGTGGGCAAGATTCAGAATCTTTGGCGTGACGTCGATCGAGCCAGATTCAGTGCGTCGTGTTAGTCTGAAGGAGATGCGGGCTTTCTTAAGGAGGACCGGCATCCTGGAGGTTCTCTAATGCGGGCTGGGGGCACAACGGGTTCAATTGGTGGCCTAAGTGCAAGGCCCGATATTGATACTGATCTTACCGTTTTTGCTTATCGAATTTGCCGATAAATAGCTGTAGTTTATATCTAACATCGTGCATCATATCTATTTCTGTTTCTTTTCATAATTGCTGTGGGAAACTTATTTTCTTCATTAGCATATCTGATATTATCTCCAGTAGAGTATTCATCTAATTAATGTGATGATAATTATGCTTCATGGCAGTAATTTTTTTCACATAACTGCTATTTACAACTTTAATTTTTCGCCCTAATACTGGTATCGAACTGAGCTAAATTCGTGTTCCCCGTAGGTACTTACCTGCTAGACATA